>CM056603.1:8019258-8106786 GCA_029721355.1 Tegillarca granosa
AACTTCGTCCACAAAATGAATGATACTCTAAAAATGTCATATATATATATATATATATTATATATATAATATATATATATAAAATAAAAAGAAAATAACTTAAGTTTGGCAAGATGTACATAATGTATGGATCTGTAGAACACTTGTGATTGATTATTTTTAGACCAAGAGTGGGTTTCACAATTTTTTATGAACTAAAAATTTTCAACCCCAGTAAAAGGTACAGTGTATTAGTTCAGTTGCCTACTGTAGAATCATTTATGTTGGTTAGGTTAAATTTTCGTGGTTTTATATTTATTTAAAATAATGTTGGGAGAAAATTTCATGGAATTGAGTTTGTGAAAATAATTACCCTTCAGCCTTGGTAATTAAAAATTTTCATTTATGTTAAATTTCATGATTTTAATAACTTACGAAAGTAGTGAAATTATTATCCCACAAAATTTTGTGATTCTAAAGTGTATGTCAGTAAAACTTATTTGTAGTTTTTTAAAAATATTTTTTACATATCACATTGATTTTATTTTATCAAAAAAAGACACATTACTGATAAAAATTTTTTAAAAATTCAAATCGACTTATTTATTCACTCTTGGTAATTTATAGTATAGTTAGAGTTGTCACAAAATCTAAATATTTTTAAGGATAAGATTTTTATTGAACTTAATTTTAACATTTTTTAACAGCTTGAAATACATGTATCAAAACAGACCTTCAATGTTTATTTTCATGTTTCTTGGTTAATATTTACTGTCTCAAGTTATTTTTCATTTCTGTGGTTTGATTATATAATTTTTTGCCTCTTATTATTCACCTTTCGTGGTTTCGTTATAAAATTTATACCTCTGTTTTTTTTTATTTACCACAATACAAACATTGTAGATTATGCATACAGCTTTGTTTTAGTAACATTATTATTACGACTTAACAATTTTTATGAAATATTGGTACTTCAATATAATTTATGCATTTTAAAAGGGTTTTTTACCCTACAAAATTTTGCAGTTTTATATATTTAGTCATTTGTAAGCAGTGTATTGTATTTTTTATATAGAAGTATATTTTGATGCCATCACTACCTACATTTATCTGTTATTTATTATGTAGTGATTGAGAATCTTTTTACTAAAGGCATATCTAAGTTCTGCTTTAGTCGTTCAGTTTTACATGTTTTGTAAAACCAAGTTCTGTTGGGTTGGATTCAGCTTTGTATACTAGTATATTATATGCACATTAGAAGCAAATATTTGGATTTAAAATGAATAAAGCATATTCAATATCCAACTTGCAAGAGAGCTATATTATTATAGTAATACCTTGGAGTTTAGCTTCAATGTAATTTTAATGTGTATGATTTAGGTTAAGGTTTTGTTTTTGTTACATATATACAGATTTGTCTGAAGTTTTGTTATTGTTAATGTAAAGAAAACAAGAGAGAGTAAGAACTGTTAAAGACTTTGATGAAATGTTTGTTAATAAGTAAATGGTGAGTTTGAAAAAAACATACTTGTTTTTCTAAGGACAGAAAATTTTAAAATGTGTTTTGCCTTATACTTTTTCTTAAATAAAGGAACTGTTTTGAAATAGGGATACATATATTTTTTTACAATTACATGATTTCAGTCTTGCCAACATGTAAGTCTCAAAATTATAGACACTTACTTTCAGGATTTAATAACACGGGTTTGGATCATCTGGAAATGTCCTTTGAAACGGTGACATGATGCCATGCGCTTTGTGGAAAACACTAGGATGCTATCACGCTGATTATGAAAAATGACATAGTTGCAAGTTTATTTCAGGCAATTCAGTTGTTTAATAGAATATACCAGCAATCAGCAGTTTTAAAAATTATAAATTAAAATACAGCAATAAATTTTAATGTAACAGTGTTTAAATAATAAATGAATAATTAAATATTTTCTTATTTCATTGTATCATGAAATCTGAATTTTGAGTTATCTGACAGCAAGATTACACAAAATAGAAAATAAGTGTTATTTCTAATAAGGTTATGAAGGTAAATGAGCTCATAAAATGTCTTGTACTCTGGATACATGGTGAAACACATCAATTTAAACAAGACACCAGGAATCATGATTATAACCGATTTAAAATTCCCTTCAGTGACCCGAGACACAATGACAAAGTTGGTGACCTTTAAACCAAGACAACCGAAATCATGATTACTAATAGTATAAAAAAAACTCCTAACATTCAACCGAGACGTAATAACAAAATTGGTTGTCCAGAAAGCAATATAAAAGCCACAAATTTCGAGATAAACAACATTGGCCATTATGTTTTTTGCAGAGTTAGATGAACTAATTTTCAAAATATGCTCATATTTTTGCAAATACATGTACTAAAATACATACAGAAAACTGATGATTTTAGAAAATGTTATTTCAAAAACTCTGTCGTCAAAAACCGAGGTAAATTAATATATTTATATATATTAAGTTTCTGGTCATATTCGTTGCAAACGAAGGTCCTAAATTTTACCTTAAACTATTTCTCATGATGTTGGTAAACTGACAATTTAACGAAAATTTGATGCTCACTTAGTAAGCATATATATATATATATATATATATATATATATATATATATCTATATATATATATAATAAGACCAGGGGGCATGTTTATGAAAGTGTCCTAGGACTAAGATATATCTTATGATGGTCTTACGACATATCTTAGTCTTAAGTCATGTTTACAACGGTATCTTAATTTGCGATATGTCCTAAAATATCCTAAATTTACGACAGCCAGTTAGATAATTTAGATAATTGTAACATTGCATAGCTCATTTTCAAATTTGTAATAATTAAATGCATCAGTTTCATTCATTTTGTAACGTTTAATTTGTCATATATTTATAAGCTGAGTTCATGTACATTTAAATTTTACATTTTATGCATATTTTTAGATATGCATATTACGTATCATATCATCGGAATTCCATTAAATCTCGACAATAAAACAAACCTTAAGGTTTTATAATGATCAAGGGACAATTAGATCCTTTGAAAACGACAGGATCTAAAAACTATATAAGGAGTACATACAACTTGGTACATATTGGTGTTGGTGCATTTTTAAAATGGTGGATTCCCTCTAAGCAGTTTAATTAATATTTAAATTTCGAAATACACATTTAAGCTACATCTACTGTTATTATTACTTTTTAATTTGATAGTGTCTCTTTGTTTCACTTTGGTTCATAATTGTGTCATCGTGTCTCTTGTTGCAAATAATTTAAAACATGCAGAATTAAAAATAATGCTCATGACAGAGACAAAAGTTATTCAGGTAATGCAATTAACACACTTACTTTTTAAGTATGATGAGATTTGATTTGTAGATTTGGCCATCGTTTTGTCATCTGCTATTTTTGAATTGTATTATTTTATAAAAATTCAAAAGTAACACATGCCAGTATCATCTTCCTCATCAATTCCGGTATCTGTTTCGCCTTCTAAACCTTTAATAACATTATCGCCTATGATACCCACAACTTTATCCTCCAATAAAGAAATTTGGTCTGGAAGTTGGACCACCATCCGTCTTTCGTGTCTCCGGTCTATTAAACGAAACTTTCTTCTTTGTTGTGCTCACATAAGTGGTCCGTTTCTTGCAAATTTTTTCAACACTCCTTATTTTTTTAACTTCAGCAACTAAAGTTTGAATTTCAGTCTCTGAAAAATTTGGATTTCTTTTCCTACTCATTTTCAAACCGTGAAATTCACGCGAGCTTTTAAATACTTTTGAGTGTTCAAAGCACAATTTTATCCTTTAACCTGGGATTGGTCGAATCTAGTTTTTAAAATTTGTAACTCAAAACGAAATTAAAAGTTGAAAATAAATAAAATAATACAAATTCTGAGATATATATATATAATTAATATATATATATATATATATATATATATATATATCTATCAAGCAATTTTATATATTATTTTTTTTATAATTTAATTAAATTCGATTTAATTTTTCTTATTTAATTTAATTTTTTAAAATTCTCTTTAGCTGAGAAAAACATTTGTAGCTATTTTATATTTAAAAGGTAATAAGATATTAAGACATCGTAATGATGTCCTTACTAAGACAAACTTAAGATAATTTTGATTTACAAGATATGACATGTCATAAGATTATCTTATGTTGGTCTTAAGATATGTCCTAGGACATATCTTATAACATATCTTAGGATAGTTTCATAAACCTGCCCCCAGGCTGAAAGTTGAACGAACCCTCGATCCTTTTTTCTAGTTATATCATCTGTTGCAGACTGTCTTATAACACCGGAAGAATTTGCACCCCCTTAAAAGTGTAGGGTTGTGGCGTCCTGATTACTGTTTGACATCATTACATTCAGTGGCCGTCCAAAGTCAGGTAGATGGTTCATCATTGGTCTTAATATGAGAGGTGTACGATAGTTTCTATCATATAATATTGATTTTAAAACATTCATATATGATCAAATCCAGTAAAAAACTAATAATATTTATCACAATTGTCCAGTCTTTTGACTCCATCCAACTCATCTTTAGGGGTCAAATTTAGACACTGGAACATGGTAAATGCACACTCAGAGCTAATGGCAATCAGTGACAACCAAACAATGGCCTACAACATTATATACTTAAATATCTTATGCAGAAGCATAGGAACTTTAAACTTTATTTCAGCAACAGGGCACGAAGCTCTAAAAAGTTTCAGAAGCTGTTAAACCTTAAACTAACATAAGATCACAGAAATGGAGAAGTAAACCATTCAAATATCTTGTTATGAACTGAAAAAACTGAAAGTCTGAAATCTTAAGTCGAAACCAACATTCAAGATCACTCTTCGTGGGTTTTTAGGAGTAAACCATTATAACATCATATCATAAACGGAAATACACAGCTTTAAATTCTTAGAATTAAGCATTTAAGGCGAAGCTTGTTAAAATAACTTTATGAAAATTCTAAAAACCCCTTCTTATGTGTATTAAATTGGCAATAATAATATCTTATCTTTTTTCTTATTTAAGACCCATTGGTCTCCGGTCTGAGTATTAAAGTAGGAAATCGGTAACAGAAATTAAATTTCCCGGTGTGTGTGTGTGTGTGTGTATTTATTTATTTAGGTATCTATGATCTATTTGCATGTTATTTATTATACATTCCGATAAAATGATAGTGTTATGGAGAAATATGAATAATAAAACGCCCCAGTAAATATTCTGTCCCTTATACCGAGGCGATCAATGCTTAGTCTGAATACAGTAAGAGTACTAGCAAACTTTCCCGTTTTAAAATTTGAATTTAAACCAAGTGAATCCGAAGTGCTGTGATCCGAGAGCCGATAAATTAGACCACTTTGTCAACAGTCTCTGTGATGAAAGTAGCCGAAGAAATATCCACCAATGCTAGTTTTGGTATTGCCCTAACAACTGCACATGTGTCATATGTTATCTGATGATTATGTGTTGTAAGTGTGCCGCCACGACGGCTCAGAGGTAAAGCATCTGCCTCGATAGCGGGAGAATCGACCTCGACCTGGTTCCTCGCCTGGTCCTCGGTATTAATAAAGACTATTGTTTGGCTCACCGGTGCGGGAAAATTTGACAGGGACACTGGTATGCTTGTCTGACTCGGTGAGCTAACAGCTTAAAAAGTTTTTCTTAATGTAAGCTAGTTCAAGACAATAATTAACATTCTCACATCTTATGCAAACACAAACTGGATTTCAGAAACTTATCCATAGATGTTTAAAAACTTCCTTTCGTTTCGAATAGCTGAAAAATTTCTGATGCGACGTTCAACAACAAAACAACAATAACCTTGTACGTGGAACCAGGAAGGTTAATAACTTCCGCTCTGTTTTTGCGATTTGGCCTCAGTGGTTTTTCCAGGTTGCAATAATGGAAATATTTCTGTTGTTAACAGATTGGGGGATTTTACTTAAAATTTGATCAAATTTTAAATTAAACTTTACACATTAAACACGTCTTTCGTCACACTTCTTGAATCTTCATTCATGGTAATAACAATGAATAGTATTTTAAGAAGAATCAAAACAGTTTTCTTTAATTTGAAAATTTATTGTTAGATTTTCTTTAAACTAAACCCAGAATAAACATGATGTTTATTGTATTTACACATGGGGAATTAAACCACCTAATGGTAGATAACATTACGGAAGTTTTGATCGTATATTTGTCATACTTTTAACAATCAATGTTAAACGTAGTGTTTAACTAATGTTTAAACATCAAAACAAAATAAAATACAGAAATTTAATGCAATATTGAGTAGAAAGGTTAAAGTTTTGACGATATTTGATATATTTGTTGGTTTTGGCATATGCACAGAAACTTTAATTGTTTATTCTGACAGTGCATGTTACAATTTAGAGAACAATTACATATACAATAAATGCATAAGTAAATACGTAAAGTGGTAAACCATATAATAAGTAACATTAACCAGGACAGCGGGTTGTCTTATTTACAATTTTTATAAATTTACATAACTTAAAACATATATATATTGTTTGAAAATAAATTAAAAAAATTATAATATTGATAACTAGAAATCATAAAAAAATGATTATTTGATAGTTACAAAATAAGTATTAATAGTACACATAAAGATATGTGATTTAAAGTTATTAAGAACGGAGTCAAAAGGAGAACATTTTGTAAAAAAAAAAAATCCGTTTTGTAGTTGAAAAGGATTTTGCTGACCGTTTTGAAAACTTTATCACATTTTTATTTATGTTATTTATGCTACAGATATATTTTTATTCTAGTATATATCGGTTTGATTCTTACAGTGAATAGTCTAGACATTAATGTTTTATGTATTGTTGCAAAAAGATATAGTCCACCGTGTACTAGAAAGATTACAACTTCGATTTCTATGTCCACTACTAAGAACAATTAAAACTACCACCATATAAATTAATATCTTTGTGCAGCTTTACTTTTTCGTTACTTATATTAGATAAACAACAACAACAACACACAATTATTATTATTATTATTATTATCATTATTATTGCATAATGACAACCATAGAAAATTGTTGAATAGACGGAATGGATCTTTTGCAACTTAATGTATGCCCAAATGTTAAATGTTTGACCTATAACCAAACGAGACATGAAACTAAATACCGTCGAATATACTCTTCAAACCAAATCATAAAAACCAAAAGATAACTGAAACGAACTGTACACATATACAGAACACTATATTCCACAACTCTGCTATAGCTGACACCAGTAAATTCACGTATAATAACGAACGTAACTCGTAATATTTTACAGTGTATTGGCTTACAGCACAGACTTTAACACAGAAAATATTCAAGTTTAAAATTCTTTTAATTCAGTTCCGCACCCAAGTAAACCACAACCGCTTTCTGTAGATTTTCTTCCGGGTTGTTTACTTGTATTTTAGAGGAGATAGAAGTAACATGTACATCTAAAGACATGTTTCAGCTTAGATATTTTATTGTTATTTGTGTTTTTACACCTTCATATTTTGTACATGCACAAGTGGTAAGTGTTTGATATCCAAAAATATAAAATAACTCTCAATAGGACTGTACAGTAGGGAAGTTAATGATGGCAATCAACGCGTATTATTTTTGTTTCAGAAATTCACGACTTAACCATAGTATTTATTTATAAATATTATTTTTCGATTTCCAGACAATTGTAAACTTTGTACGTTTAACGATTAAAATTTATTTTAAAAATGTGTCGAAGCGAATCAAAGAGTAAGGAACTTTTTTAATAATAACACGACAGTCATTAAAGTTGATCATTTTTAAGGTTTTTGTTTGTATATTAGAACAACTGTTTTCGTTTTTAAGTTCACCTGGCCTTAACGGCCCATGCGAGCTTGTATAGCGCAGCGTGTGTGGGTGTGTGTGTGTGTGTGTGTGTGTGTGGTGTGTGTGTGACACATGTTTGACATCTCCCCAGAAACAACCTGGCTAATATGATCAAATTTCACACGAAGGATTGTTAGGGGTGCGCTTTTCAAATTTATACATTTGGTTGCCGTAGCCGTAGACTTTTGACCTACATTTGGAGAAAAATTTAAAAATTGTCTTCATTTGAACCAAAACTGTTAGAATAAAAACTAATTTGATTTTAGGCTAAAATAGGTTTAATTTGGAAAATATCGTAACATAGTTTCAAATGGTGATAAATTGCCTATTTCAATAGATATTGACATGGGTTTTAAGAAATTGAATTTCACTTTTTACGTTGTTATTAGGGTGTAACAACGTGAAAATTATTACAAATTGTGTAAACTGCGTAGCGTAGCGTTTTTAGCTATTTATAAATGGGACTAGATATTACTGATTAAGTATCGTGGCGGTTTCAAACTGGGAAAATCTTGGAAAGTTTGTGCAATTACTGTTATCGTATATTGTACTTTGCAATTGGAACATATCCTCAGATGAGCGTAAAGGGGCCAATGCGCCTTTTGTTGTATTTTTTAAATATATTAGTATTTATTATTTAATCAAACCTTTTTACAACAAATCATTTTACACTCTTGATAATTGATGTTTGGTTCCTGTTAGTTTATCATATGATGAATCAGTTAATCATTGTACAAATCCTATATATTTCATTTTAGACAAAAGTTTCTTCTGTATAATTGTTTACTTTTCCTCATTTGGAACTGAGCAAACCTATAAACGTGAAAAAATGTTTTGTGTATAATAAGGTTTAAATAACCAGATTTTTTTTAATGATTTTTAAAGTGAATTTAGCATTAAAAAAAAATACGAGCAGCACTGTCTATGGAAAAATGTGCCATCTCTTGCTGTAGATGACAATTTATCCCAAGTGACGGCCGAGTGTGGACATACTGATTCAAATCAAAACCAAAAGTAGCTTGGTGGCAGGTAGATCTAGCAATGACAGCGGAGATAATTAATATTACAATATATTACAGAGAAAGCAAAGGTAAATATAACAATAACAATGTTTTAAGTCCTGGTGTATAAATAGAGACCGATTACCATCCTCAATATTGCATATTTATTATTTTTGCAAAGTATATAAGCGATTAAGGATCATTGCTTTGGATTTTTTTTCTGAATTAATTGGTCGAATGTTAAATATGTTTTATGTAACTCTGTCATTCTACAAATTTTATCGAAACATAACCTAGCCATTTGTAAATCAAAGCACAGATGGTGCTGATGGGTTTGGGCGTGATTATCTTGCCAATTGGAAATTGGGTTGGTAGTGTAAAGCTATCAATTTGAATAATGAAATATTCCGGTGCGAAGCAGGATTCCATGAAAATAGTTGCCAACCCTGAATTCATGTCATCAGAAATATTTTTTCCCATTTCTAGGAACTTGAGAGGTTTTATTTACCTGCTCACAAACAGAACGATTTGTTCAAGAACAAATTTGTTAAGTGTATGTGAGTAGATAATTTCTTGTAGTAGCCTAGCTATTAGCAGAAAGACAGTGCTCGCTTAGTGGAACATCCACAGATTGTCAGTTGGAGTCAGACTTGAAGCTTATTGGTGGGTGGCTAGTTTGAAATACATATTGGGCCTCTGCGGCCATAAGTCAATTCGCTTTATTGCAATTATGGTTGTTATTTGAAATCGACTCTGCAGGACTTTAAACGACATAAATTTCTCTATATTACTTGTGAAATTAAGGATTCATCAGTACTGAACATAGCTCAAGATGTTGTGTCCTAGTTTCAATCCAGACATGGAGGTTAAGCCCTATTAACTGTAGCTTTCTTGCTGGACACAATTAGATAAGTTTTCATAGGAACCTGTGATACTGGAAAAATACAAAAAAGTGTTTTTGTAACAGCATATTTATTGGACAAGTCTTCCATATGGTAATTAGAAAAATAATAACAATCCTCAATGTCATGTATAGCACACCCTATGTTCTCATTCCAAATGGGCTTATGCCAATTTAATGACTGAAAGTTTTCATGTAAGCCGAATTACCACTGACATTGCTAAATTGTTTATTCCATCTGCAGCCAGAGTTACAAGTGCAAATGCTGGACTGGAACTGATAATGCCTATTCAGAGAATGAAATTTGTTAAACATATCCTACTTTAAATATAATGTGCTTTGCATACTTGTATTTCAGCATTTCCTATGCATTTTGATTGTTCTATTCTCTGTAGTCTACAAATTAATGTACTGGTGTTTCACTATCAAATTTCTTCCACAAATAGTTTTGAGTGCATGCATATACATGTTTTACTTGAACCAACACAACCACTTGCTGATTTTATAGTGCTATGTCACAGAGCAGAGGGCAAGTTTGACATATGATGCTGACCCTGAGCTTTAATACCAGTAAGGAGCTGTCACTAGTATTAAATGTAAACTTTCTCACATTTGCCCATTCCCCAGTTGGAGATTTTTCAAATATCATCATGTTTGCTTTGTTTGTATAAGTGTTGTTCTTTTTATTTTAGAATTGAATTTCAATTTTTCTGGTTCATGAGCTCATCAAAAAAAAAAAAAAAAAAAAAAAAAAAAAAAAAAAAAAAAAAAAAATCCCTCCACAAGCGGCCCTGAAGTATTAGTTAACAATGGCAGAGATTTTTAAGACAAAATCGGAGTGATTGTGAATATTACAATTCACCATACAAAAAAAAATACACTGTTTTTGCATCAACATGAAACCAATACACATTTCACATCGTTCGATTTTCAGGTCAACACACAGGGGCTCTATTTACGTATTTACAAAATATTGTTTTGCGGGTTCTATCGTAGTATTAAATTTTTCTACGGTTTTGTAAATACGAGCTCCTGTGGTCAACGATGGAGATTGAATCCATTCGCTATATTGATTAAGTTCTAAAAGTTACCTTACTGTTTATTTGTAAATGCACATGTATCTAACAAAAGGGGGCACCACTCAGATTAAATCCATCTGCAACTCGTATAAGAAAGTAGTGCGTAAAACGATTTCATGCGCGCTTACAAAAATAGTTCTAGACACATTGCCTATTATATGCGACATACTTTGCATAAATTAAGAAAATAAACTTTCTTTTTCTTATGTTAACAACGAAGATTTTTTTAAAAAATATCGAGAAAGTGCAAAGTCATTGGTTGATGATCCCATCCTCTGCTGATAATCATTCTGTAGGGAAGGATATCATACAAGCGAAATTAATTGCAGCGGTGAGACTTTCTGATGATTTGTTGTTTATTTACGTGCGTTATACACATATAACTTCACAAAGACTGAATTTATGAAAGCAAAGAAATAGATTTGTAATTAGTTTTACTTTACCAGGAGGAGAAGTGTAACGGCCGTAAATTGACATGATAATCACCTTGAGTTCAAACTTCACAAAACCGTGACATAGTGAGTTTTGGCTCCGCTGGAGCCCAAACCCACAAAAAGCAACATTTAATGGTATACAGTACAGGGTCTACCGATTGCTTGAGTAATGAAATACCATTTCACGTTTTGTTTATATATATATATGTGTGTGTGTGTGTGTGTGTGTGTGTGTGTGTGTGTGTGTTTTCATACCTTGTTGTCGTAAATTAATATGTGCTGAAACCCATTACAACACGGATTGTTCATCTATGGTAAATTTACTATGACATTAGGAGTTGGTTTTCAAAATGCATTAATACAATTTTGAAAATTCTGTTTTATAATTTTTTATTTTATTTTTATTTATTTATTTATTTATTTATTTTTTTTTGCATGAGATATAATGTATTTACCATCGAATTCTAGAATGATATCTTTTCATTGTGTATTAGAACTATTGTTTACTTAAAGATTTTCATCTTCCTGGCTGACATAAATAGTGTGAAATTTGCAAAAAGCGACCGTATTCCAAATTGCATAAAATATTAATATCGTCAGTAATAGGTACACAATATGGAATCTTTGTCACTGGAGATTTTTTCCTGTTTAAGGTACAAAATGCATTCAAATAACTTTTTCAAACAAATTATACCATTTCACTGTTAAAAACTGCATCTTTAGAATTGTCCTCCTCAGTCTCATAGATGGGTTTTATACATATGTCAAATGGTAATTGTGTCTATCGAGCGTTAATAAATGTATAATTCAGAATGAAGTTAAAGTCCCTGAAATAATGATAATTTCAGTTATGTTTTATTGTTGGATAAAAAATATTTTTTGAAAACAAATCGTTGTATACTGGAGAAAAAAAATATTTGTTTTTGTTCATTTTCCTTTCAAAGATTCTTTCTTTACCCTTAATGTGCCATGAATTTGAATTTCAAACACAGACATACCGGGCTATGTTAATATTTAAGTATTTCGTAAATTCAAGTACATTTTAGTTACAGTTCTACTTAGCATTGCTTACCAATTACAACGCATCTTTCCGCCTAGGTTAGAATCTTATTCAGGACAAATGCTAGTGTGAGAACTTTTGATAGTGTGCTCACCAAAAGTTAGTGGATTTTTCTGCACACTCCAGGGTATCACGTATCCTTCAAGTGGCCCCGTCGACTAAGGTTAAACAATCTTGTCTTTGGCGTAATACCCAATTTTTCTACTCTACCTACTTAGCAGTTGTTCAACAATTGATCAAATATGCCCCTTTCTGTCATTAAATACAATCATTATATCTATTCAAAAATATTAATAAATTACATATTCATGCCTGGTTGTTAGAGCATTATTTGGAGAAATATGTCTTTTCCACACACACACACACACACACACACACACACACACACACACCTGTTTTGGACCGAGTTACGAATACACGTTTATCTTGTCTTTTAGATATCCTTCATTCTTTTGTTTTGTTTTTCTCGTTTTTGATGTTTAAATAGCTTTTTTTTATATGAAAAATAGATTTTAACATGTGAACTAAGTATACATGATAATATATCACCAACTATATATATATATATATATATATATATATATATATATATATTAATGCAACCTTTCATGTTAATTATAAACATTAAAAATCGGAAAAGTATTATTCCTTTTGATATCCACAAAGCCCTGCTCATTACCCTTAAATGTGTTAGAAATTGTAGATGAAGGCTATTTAATCTGTTTATATTTACACTCAAAGAGATGAAGAAAAGTTCCAATATTACATTTTCTTTTGTAACTAGATGTTGACAGACACCATTAACTAAACTAAGAAGAATATAAATAAACTTTCATAAACATTATTAATTTGTACAAATTCTTCTAATAAGTCAGATGCAAAAGTAACCTAGATAAAATTGTGTCCATGAGACTTTTTCTATGAGTGATATTTTTTGTAAATATATAACACAAATACCTGTTAAATTTTGTTGTGCCATATGTGCACATTTCAGAAAATCATTCCTAATCAGTGACACTAGGGGCCGAAAAATTTGATAGATAAAATACATAAGCCAAACACTTGAAATTGATAAATTTTAAGTTCCAAAATTATATAATCCAAACCAGCTAAGGAATGCTTTGCATGATGGAACAAACCTTAGTTTAAAATTAATTTCAAAAATGAAGACGGCTGAAAATTTTGCTAAATGGCATATTTTCTGACAGCACAAAGTACTGCCTACTAAGTTATGGATACCCTCAGGGAGTATTCTCCACCAGCAGCGGTACCCGCTAAGGGGAGTAAATATATAACACAAATACCTGTTAAATTGTATTGTGCCATATGTTTTTCCCACTTTAACTAAGATGAAATGGAACTTTGGAGTAATATCTCATCGTTATTATTCATTCCATTTACCCACACACAAACATGCGCTTTTAGACTTCCATATTTATTTATTTATTTATTCTTTTTTTAAAATTCTTGTCATCAATACTGACATTTCAATCACCGAATCAATTAAGTAAATAACCCTGTAATAATGCTTTGAGCACGGGCCTTTTGTCGTTTATCATGTCAGTTGGACTCATACTGACACCTGTAAGTGAGTAATTATGTCCTCGTTATTGTGAACAGTATCTCGGAAATTAAATGAAATATTGTCACAGATTATTGACTTTATGGGAATTTTGTGCTGTCTGTACCTGATGCATGATCTTTCCACTTTAAATACTATATTGAAACATTGATGCGTCTTGCGGCAAGATGAAAATATTAAAAGCGCTGAGATGTGATTTTTGTAGTTGGAACAATGGACTGTTAACGGTTCATCAAATTAAACAAAAATATACAAAAGATACCATCAAATGTAAAAGTTTTTGATAGACAACATATATGTGTGTTTGGCAATAAAATTTTCCAACAAACAATCGGTATACCAATAGGAACAATTAGTCCTTTTTAATTTTTTTCGTTATTCATATGTAGCAGAATGTTTGCAGAACCTTGTAAAGTTGGAGAGAAGACTGTCGCTAAATCAATCATTAAACTCCACATACTGATATTAAGATGACGTTCTATCTCTTAACACTGCAAATTTAGAGAATATGTGAATGCCATCTAGTGTTATGCTTCAATATTAGTGCAACGGCTGCAGTCGTGAAGCAGTTGATTGCCGTTTAGTGATGATACAAGCAACAATCTTAAAATCCGCAAAGATTAGAGGAAAGACTTGAGTTCAAAAACAGATATTTATTGGTAAAAGAAGAATGATATTTCATAACTACAGTTAAAATTGGACGTATACCTCAATTATGACACTCACAAAAGTTTCCATCTGAAATTATATGACAAACGTGATGGTATCGTTTTTCTATTGTCAATTTTCCGTTTCTTTGCAGTAATATTTGTGCTTCTTCTGCGTATAATGTATTTGTTTCAAAATTAATACGGTATGGTAGAGATTGTTTCTACTAAGGAAACTTTCTTAACGTAAAACGGCCAAAAATAAGCTGCTCACAATTAAATTGTGGACTCAATGATATTGCAAATCTTGTCTTATCATTGCCCTTAAAAAGTGACCGTCATCACAATATTATTGATAAGTATGAAGCCACTCTATACAAACGTGTACTAGACTTATTTAGTTCCATGTTCTTTTCATTCTTAAATTTGATTGTACACGTGACGGTTGCAGCTAGCTAGACAGGAGGTGCTTAACCTTCCAGAGCACACGGTCTCACTTCCTTGATGGAAGGTCATAACTGTAACTAAATTAGCCAGTTGTCAAAGATTTTGGGATTGTGATTTGGACATAGACTGGTAATATTTTGTTTTATTTTTATATCAATGCATCATATTTGTGTGTAAACGCTGTGGAGAATCAAATGCAGAAAGAGTCGTTTTCATAACCACGGTTCAGTTAATGGTTTGGTGGTCACTGCTGGTTTGATAATTTTCTTTCACCTCTGAATCAGTTGGAGTCTCCAACTTTATTTGGTGTCGATCTCAAAAGAAGATCAGATTCACGTCTTGATTTAGGTCTTAGATGTTCAGTTCTTTTTTTGTATTCTGAGAGGCATACAATAACACAAAATATTTCTTGAGGAAATTGGTAAAATTTGACCTCTTTATTTCTACAAGCTTTTCACGTTTTGGATACCCCAGGTAATGAAAATGTAATAAAATCATTTCTAATGGACATGCAACGTCCGTCAAACTTAGCAATTACTGAAAATTTTTAGCAGCATCTAAAGCAAGTAAAATTGCTAATTTCTTGCAAAGAGCAAACAATGTTAAAATGTTAAATCTTTGTTATCATATTTGCTGGAGATATATATATATATAATATAATACAAATACCAGTTAAATTTTGATGTGCCAGATATGCACATTTCGGAAATTCATTCCTCATCAGTGACACTAAGACCGAAAAGTTTGATACATAAAAAACAGTTCAAAATTATGAATCTAAAGTTTCAAAATTATATAAATCCAAATCCAGCTAAGGAATGCTGTGCATGAGGGAACAAACCTTAGTTTTAAATTAATATATACACATGTATATAATGGTTCTTTTGTAAAATGAACATGATTAACTACTCGACAATGGGGAATTGTCCTATCCTAAAAACTTTAGAATGCGGAAGTACCGATGAAATGGTTTACGATGAACATGAATCGTTATACACTGAAAATTCATCTTGTGCAAGGTGATATAAGACAGACAAATAATGATGCTGAAAAAGGATCGATTTTCACAACGGAAACACCAGCAACTCAGACTCAGACGCAGTTTTAAATTTTTTAGACCCACGAGTAAGTCTTAAACTTATTTTGAAATTCCAACTGCTGAAAACGATCGCCTTTGAACTTTTACCCGGCAAGATGTAGGGTTTTCTCTAGGATGAATGGATGAATCCCTCCCGTTGGAGATAGAAGTGTCTTGACATTCATGGAAATTAATACTGGATGATCCACTAGCATTTGAAAAGGCAGTGGATACCAAACTTTTGACTGCCATGCCGGAGTGACCAATACTTTTCGAATCTGTAAGGCATAAACTGATTACTCAAAAGGAGGAATTGCATACCCTTGTATCCCTTACCAGTGTTGAAGTAAAGTAAAGCATCTATGACTTTGGCTGGGGGATCTAGCTGAAATAATTGTTCAACTGTAACTTTAATCTGGCTTCAAACAGATCTACTTTGCACTGGCTAAATCGAACTATCAAGCCCTTGAAAATCGTCGGATTTAGTTTTCAGTTGCTGTAATTCGTGAAATGTCTTCTCTCTCATTCAGCTAGCAGAATCTATTTGCCTAGAATATAGTCTCTGTCGTTATCGATAGTTGCATCTGAAGGCATTAATCTCTGAAGGCAGAAATACGGCTTTTAATTCAAACTTATATATATGGAGATACTGTTTCTAAATTCACCAGTTTAATTCGTTTTGACTTCTTGCTCTAGTTTAAACCTTTCAACCGGTGATCGTTATTGATCCAAATGTGTAAAATTTTTGTTTTCAACACTTGGAGACTGCGATAATGAATAAGGCCCGGAAATACAGTTTGATTTGAAGCCGTTAACTGTTCTATCGATTGAGCCATTTCTCTTGCTGATACCATTTCCTTTTTAAATATCTGCTTGCAGTACGTTTTTAAATTTACAATTTATTATTTAGGTAGTGACAGAGAAATCTGAATAGCAAGTACCGTGTATCCTAAAAATCTTTTGTTTGTGATGGAATCATTAATGACTTTTTGTTTTTATCAAAAGCATTAAATTTTTTAAGAACTACTTCACAGTTGTAAGATTTGACAGAAAATACACTGACGATTTGTTTTAAAAAGACAGTCGGAACTCTCATCGTTTCTCAGAAGTGAAACACATTAATCTCTTTTTTCAATAAACTTTGAAATATTTCTGGTACTCGGGCGGTATGGTCAAAGGCAGATAAGCGTCTGTAAGATCTAATTTGACCATCCTATTGTTTGGCAGTAAAATTTCAACAAATGAATACCCTCCAAATTAAGCTCTCCGTAAACCAGAAACTGATTTAGATTCTTGAGATTTATCACATGTCACTGATCTCCATCTTTTTTGGTAACAAGACAAATGTTGCTGAAGAACGAATCCTAGGTCAGAAAAGATAGTGTCTCGATTGACTGAAGTGGGTTATAACTAGTCATTATGTTCTAAACTGCAGTGGTTAAAATTCTAACTTTATTCTCGTGATACATTCAAGTATCCAGGGACTGATTTTTATTATTTTCCGATTTACTTTTCTGCCCACAGATACTGAACCTATATTATTGTTCATTAAATTAAGAAAATGCTTGTCTGGCATTCTGCATGCTGAACCTGTCTGCGCTCACAAATTGCAGGGTATTCGTGAGCCCATGTCGAAAAAAAAATGAGTACAACTTTGGTTGACAGTGTTAACATAAGGATGATTATCAGTTGGTTTTTTTCTGTCAAAAACTAATAATTCTATGTTCTTTATTATCTTTGTTTATTTTGTTTATCTTTGTTTACTTTCACTGTTTAGTCGTAATCAAAGCTTTTAGACATTTCTCGTCACATAAAAGATCAACACATTCTGACATAGTATTTTCTTGTTCTCTGTATTAAATAATAATAAAAACCATTATCCACGAGCAAAATAGCACAATGTGTTTCATTTATAACTTACATCAGCTGGGTTCATATCTTTCTTAATTCTATCTGCCTCAGATCATAAGAAAGATAACGGACCAATAACATTAAGATACGTAGCTGGACTCTTTTCTAATTTTGAATTCCATATTTAATCTTAAAAATTTCTTCTTGAAAAACCTATCTGTTTTGAGACCTTGTAATTTCTTTAAAGTTAAAATGAGCCAACATTCAGACGTATTTTTTTTTTTTTTTTTTTTAATTTTTTTAACCTTCTTTAGTAGCATATTTTTCAATATGTGTGACTGATTATTTGCAATATTAGAACTCTTAGACTCGGGATTTAAATGCTATTTTCATTCAAATTACTTTATTCACTGCTACTTCTGATGCTACTCTCGCTACTTTCCCTATCACTGCTGCGCTATTACTGCTACTACTCGAACTAAAGCTATCTATAATCCTTCGTTTTTTCTTACTTTCGTTTTTAGCCTTATGCACCACTTTTAATTTTACCTTGTTTACTAACAGCGCCGTCATGTTCCGATTTCTGACGAACAAAAACTTCAGTTTTGTTGACAACTGACTTATTATCATCTTTTGGAGTACCATCCTCCAATAAAATAATATCCAAAGACTTGCTATGCCTCCGCAGACATACTTTTTTTCTTTAACAACGACCTTGTGGTCTGCATTGCTTATTATCCAGTAATCAAGATATACATGGAGTTCTTTTAGTGAAGGTTTTGTTTTACTTTCCGGAATGTTCTGTAACTGTCACGCTTAATAGGAAACAAGATTGCCCAGAAAATAATTAAATAGTAAATATGAAATAAATGCGTCTAACTTGATCAAAAGCTGATTTGAAAAGCAATTTTGTTAGCATGCGCTGTTAGCTTTCCTGAAAGAATTATATATTTTTCTCATAGGGTTGTTTCAAACTTTAAAGAGCTGCACCCAGTTTCACAATCGTTCCTTAACTAAGATTTTCCTTAACTTAAATTTAGCAAACTTTGACAATCTTTTTTGGAACAACGGATATGCATTTTTTTTAAACCAAAAATAAATGTTTTAATTTTGAAGTGATCTTTAAAATGACACCTAAAATTCTTGAATATCTTAAATATTAACAAAATCATTAAGATTTTAAATTTGCCAGATTTAAGTTTAGGAAATTTTAGTTAAGGAATGATTGTGAAACCGGGGCCTGTTATTTTTTAGATTGAATTGAAGGCAAATGCATTATTACTTTACTGGAAAATCCTAAAAATATAATTAAAAAACAATATAGAAATACTTTTTTTTTGGAATATCTTAAAGTATTATGCGCATCGCCTTCAAGATCGCAGCTGTAGCTGTTTTTTTAACACAAGCTGTTTATGCAGAAATTTTTTTTAGCGTGATTGATCTATATTTTAGCCGAAAATAGTACATACCTTAATCGCTAGATCGCATCTGGTTTCATAGTGTTTAGAAAAATCGTTCATCCAGGTTTTTTTGGCCCCCAAGATGCGACTCGTAAAGTACATTAAGCAGCGTTAATAATTTTATTTCTGACAAAACTTTCTAAAAATTCTATTCTCAAGAAGTATCCAGTTTAGATTTTGGGTACACTTTTTAAAATTTGACAATATTTCTTTTATCAAACTTAAATATGGCTTAGTTGAGCCCAAAATACGGATGGCATCGGTAAATTTTCAATTCATCTCCAGTGATTCAAATAAAAAACTCGGTATTGGAATCCCATATAATGGTGTCATAACAGTAGAACTTCCTTCAAAGAATTTCAATTTCATTAATTTTGTATTAGTCAAATGAATTCAAATAAAATAACAATTACATTTAGTTTTCCATCTTGTGATATCACTCAATTTATTGTGAATAATAATAATAATAATAATAATAATAATAATAATAAATATTAATAATAATAGGATCAAACTATTATATTTTTCCAAGGTATTAAATGATAAAATATACAAAAAGGGGAAGTTGGAACATAAGTTAAATGGGTTTTTAGCTCACCTGAGCAAATGCTCAAGGTGAGCTATTGTGATGGTAATTTGTCCGCCTCCGTCGTCCGTCGTCTGTCGTCCGGCGTCCGTCGTCCGTAAACTTTTAAATCTTCTCCTCCAAAACCACTGGGCCAAATTAAATGAAACTTAGTTACCATTATGCCTGGGTGAAGCCCTTTTAGATTTGCAAAATGAAGGAGTTATGTCCCCTTGGGGCCTCATAAAGGGGGGGGGGGTAATAGTGAAAAAATTTAAAAAACTTCTCCTCTGAATCTACAAAAGATATACATTAGTTAATTCATTTATAATATCCTTAGATTATCTATTTTCAGTATTGCATAAATGGTAGCCATGAGGCTCAAAATTGGGAAATTGTAAGGCACTGAGTAGGGACATTGCTAAAATTATATATTTGTCACTATATCTTAAAAAAAACTATTAACTTTTTGTATAGGCATTTATTAAAATATTGTAGGTATTGACATGACAACCATTTTGATATATGGTACAAAGTCATATGTTGAAAGGTCAAAGTCACAACTGCAGAAGAAGACTTAAATTCTTATTGTAATGAAAACTATTAACTTTTTGTATTGGCATGTATATCAGAGTATTGTATTTATTGACATAACAATCATTTTGATATATGGTTTAAGGTCATATGTTGAAAGATCAAGGTCACAGCTGCAAAAGAAGACTTAAATTGCTTATAATCTTGAAAACTATTAACTTTTTGTATAGGCATGTATATTAGATTATTGTAGGTATTGCGACAATGATCATGTTGATATACGGTTCAAGGTTATATGTTCAAAGGTAAAGATCATATCAACATAGGAATACTAAAATTATTATTTATTTTGAAAGCTATTAATTTCATGCATAGGCATGTATATTAGAATATTGTTTTTACATTACAATCAGATATGGTTCGAGGTTATATATGATCAAAGGTCAAGGACATAGCTGCATAAGTATATTGAAATCGATTAATGATTTGGAAATTACTCATTTCATTACAGTTACTTCATGCATATTATAAATGAAATGTGAGTGGATATATTCCTGATTAAGTTATTAATTCTGTGTTTCACTTTAATATTGTAAAGTATACAAGCGACATACGATATTCAGCATAAGTTTCTTGGGGGAATTTTTTCCCGATTATCACAAACACTTATACTTTTCGCGATTTGACAATGCCTAGTGTAATCGTGGTGTCAAATTTTCGCGGTCTTATCTCTTTATAAGGAAGCAACTCTAGCCAGATTTCTGGACTAGTAACAGGCTTATAAGCGTTAATGCCATAAGAAAATGATTAAATACAGTAATTTTATATATATAAAGTTGAATGAAAACAGTTTTTATAATCATAACAATATCAACAGTATGGTTTTATATGCTGTTATATTAACTTATAAGTTGTATTTTAAATTTGCCAACTGTTTTAACACAAGTGTTTTATATATTGCGAGTATAAACAAATTTCATTTTATGATTTTCTCAAAAATAAAGAATTTTATCAAAAAATTGTAAAGTTTCGAATTGTGAACTGTAGTCCTAAGATAAGTTTAGTCTTTGCTGCGAAGAGCGACGAATACAAATTTGAGATATTGTGAACAAACATTCAATTTACAATAATTGGCATGTATTAAACATTTAAATAGGCATCATTCATTAAGATCTTCTGTTATTAGAATGTGACATATGTGTTTCTATTCTGAAATTCACAGTATTTACAAACCTTAGTTTTAAACATGGTTAAAAATTAAGACGACTGAAAATTTTGCTACTTGGTACATTTTCTGTCCGCATAAAAATTGTAAAAATACAGTTAAACATTTAAAAAACTAGTTATATGCTGGTTTCTGTTTACAATGTATATATGTTTATAAAGATTGAAAAAAGTATACAACAAAACTAATGATTCATTTTATCTTTACGGTAGTTGAATGGGAGAGGTTGTTCATGGAATGTATCAAGTTAGTTATTTTTACAAACACCAATATATTCATCAATCTGTTATTGTTCTTATTGTTATTGTTAATCAAAGGACTATGCTCAGATTATTTTATATCTTTGGAAAAGAATTTGATTTTTCAACTTTACATAATTGATTAAATGAATGATGCGACTGCTTAACTTTATTAATTTACTTCAAAATGACACTGTTACAGGTGGTTTTATAGCAGTTCGCAGATTAAACGGGTTTCAAATAACCTTTAGAATGGATACAATCTGGCGAAACGAAGTGCCGTGTTACAGAGATGAGGTATCTAGTTATCCTCCAAATATTATAACAATAGATGAATGTACAGGACCTGGACGATATGTGACTATATTTAACTACCACTTTGATACACTGGACGCAGAAAATGGCCCTATATTGAACCTTTGTGAAGTTCAAGTGTTTGGTAAGAAAGTAATAATGCCATACTTATAAGATGAAGTCAATGAAATTCTTTGTTTACTCTTCGTCATTATGAATAAAAAAAAAGGTTAAATGCGTTAAAAAGGATAAATTATAGAACAGTTTTTAAGTATGATACTAGAATATCCTATTTTTGTTCGAGAGGCCATTTTATACATTATTAAGTCAATAATAAACATGTGCTAAGCACCGCAAAGGACGGGGAAATTTCTAAATTAAAAGCAAAGATAAGTAAAGATATTTCTAAAATCCCTTGCTGATCACACCCCATTTTCATAATAAAGGTACATAAACCTATGTTAAATTATATTTATTGTGATGTGCCGTATGTGTACATTTCGGAAATTTTATTCCTCATCAGTTACACCAGAGGTTAGCAACTAACGGATGAAAAAAATAACCCAAATATTCGAAAAATAATAAATTCAAATTTTAAATTTTATATTAATTCAAAAGCAAACCAAATGTGTGTGTTGCCAACGTTAATGAGTACCTTTTATACATTAGGAGTGGAAACCTGCGCGCGCGTGTGTGTGAGTTTCGATATCCTATGTTAATATAAACTGAGATCTAACATTATACTAAGAAACCAAACTTCTCTTAAACTTGCTTTTACGAAATTAGTCGGCGCTTTATATATATATATTTAGAACGCCACGATATTATTTGCTTTCATCTTCATATGGTTTTGGTTTTACCAGTAAATATTTTAGTTTCACCATTATATAGTATCTTTTATATCTTTATGTTATTTGGTCTGATCATTTTATAATTGAGTTTTAGATTTTTTCCTTTCTCCGTGCTGTGAATCATCATTTGGAAAGCCTTGCAAAAAATTTGTTAGCAGATTTAACACCCAAAACGGCGTATAATATTGTGTTCATCAATACTTTAGGTTGCACACCAAACAAGTATGGTCCAGAATGCACACTGGATTGCTACTGTAAACAGAAAGGTTGTTATCGAAGAAACGGAACTTGTTTTACACCAGGATGTGAAGATGGATGGGATGGAACTAATTGCAATAAAAGCAAGTACTTACATAAACCTACTTAATACTCTCTCTCTCTCTCTCTCTCTCTCTCTCTCTCTCTCTCTCTCTCTCTCTCTCTCTCTCTGAACTTGTGACATATCTAGGTTTGTTTGAGAAAGGGGATTTTGTAATTCTATAGAAATTGTTTTCCCAACTGCGAATTTTTTAAATCAGGTACTCAACAATCTTAAATTGTATTTCCCTTACATTTACCTATTTTTTACTACAGAAAATACACAGCATTGTTAAATGTGGTAAATTATGAAAATCGAATTTTATTTTAGGGATAAAAATCTAATGAATGAACGTAAATAGACACTTGGGATATGGTTATTTCATCTGAACATGATAATATTTGTGCCTATTACAGCAGACTTGTAATGGTATTGAAAACAGTGGAATCTGTCTATAAAATCTGTTTAAGGGACAAAAGAATTTTTATTTGAAAACCTTTCATAAAACATTTAAAATTAAATAGCAAGTATTTATAATTCACCTAACATTCCACTTCTTTTTATTATCTACAAACAATTTTAAGTTTTGCTTTAGGACATTTGACGCTTGATTTAGTAACTTTAATTACTATTATATCATATGAAAGAATTTAAAAAATGCGTCTTTCTAAAAATATAGAGTTATATAGAATTTGTGTTTTTAATATGCATTATCTTTTAGAAACTGAAAACTCTTTCTCTACCTCATAATAGAACTGTAATGATAACAAAAGAGCAACAAAACGTATCAGTTTATGTCGAATTTGACAATAAATCATGTGCAAGTATAAAAGATGAGCTTAAGACTTTCTTTCAATAAAGACTTTATTTATTTTCAATAAATATTATACTGATATATAGTCTTTATGAAATGGAACATAATTTAAATCTCTCTCTCATCCAATTTCTGAGGCCGCTAGATGTAACAGTCAAGTTGTTGGATAACATTATTATGTAGTGTGGTCGTGAAATATTTACGTCGCATTTTTAGTCTCCTGATCCACTAAAATCCATGAAAAATTTATCTCAGCCAATATCGGGAACATGCGCAAGAAAATGCAAATATAAATAATTTTATATGGCTACTGTTATTCTAAACACATTTTATATATTTTTTCAGCGTGTAAAATGGATAATTTTGGAAGAGATTGCAAATTTACTTGTCATTGTTTAACTGGATCTTGTCCTCCCTCGACAGGGCTTTGTACTGATAAGACATGTAAACCTGGATGGCTAACTGAAACATGTAGTCAGCGTATGTAAATTTTAAAATATACTATTAATAGGAACATGTGATCGTTAATATCGCCAACTTTGAAAGTCAATTTCGTCTAACAAACATTTATTTTCGTATAACATCAATAAATTATTACTAAAAGGTTCCTTTTTTGATAAGAGCAATTTTTGGTAGATATGCATTTTTATCTGTAAAGTTGTATGAGAATGATATTGTTCATTGAATATGAGCGACAATAAGTGAGATTAAAACTCAAAATAGAATTGTTTCATTTTTGGTAATACTGAATAAATTTAACACCAATGTATTTTTTTTTTTTTTTTGTTCTCTTGGTATAAAAATAAATTAAGCATGATTATTCGGAGCAACAATTACAAACATATAGTTTCATAACCAAATTAAAATCCTATAAGCAAAGAAAAAATGACAAATAAGTTGAGCATGTGAAACAGATTTAAAATTAGATTTATAAATCGGAAAATTTAGAATTAAAGTAATGTTAATTTTATGACTCAAAACCATGATGACTGTAAGTGTAAATATCAAATTACTTTTCCATACCAGTATATCAATATATGTACATCATTATGTTTTTAGCTTGTGAAAATAATACATTTGGCGAAAATTGTAAAACGACATGCCACTGTAATCAAGGTGCTTGTAACAATTCTAATGGGCAATGTTTTACAAAAGGTTGTAAAGCTGGATGGAAAGGAAATAGCTGTTCTACACGTAAGTTTACATCTATATCATATATAATGAAAGACAATACCCTTATATTTAAGACTGTATAAGAGATCCTCCCATTAATTCTTTTATGTCAGATATAGATGCCAAAGGAAATTGCATCCCCTGAAATTTTTTCTTCAGAATTCACCTTAGATTCATTCCTAAATTCGACGGCTGTTATGTAATAAATGTTGTATCACAGTGCGAATACGCTTTGCACGATTTCTTAGATGGTGATCGTCTTAAATAGCTCTATTCAATACCTTTCCATCAACGTAAATACATGTCTTAATTCCAAACGGTTGTAAAAATTATAGATATTTCAATTGAGCCAGTCGTTGACCACTGTTCTAAGAATGGTTGGGAAACGATTTGAAAATATTGAAAAAGTTAAATCTTATATAAAAGTTTGTAAAAAAAACTTGGTCATTCGGTTATGCAGAAATTTACTGAATTGGGGAAGGTAATGTGTCTGATAAGGTATCTTAGGAAGAGACAGAAATTTCAGACTGGTACAAAGTCCATTAAAGATGCATTAAAGTCTGGCCGACCTCTGACTGTAACAGGCAAGAAAAGTGTACAAATCAGGAAAATAATTGAAAATTATGGCACATATAGGATTGTTTATATTGCTGAAGCTGTTTGGCATATCCCTATTACAGATGCATTTCATTTTGAAGCGTATTTTATAAGTACGAAAGATTTCTGCCAGATAGATCCCGCATATTTTGCCAGATGACCAAAATCGAGTTCGAGTACAACTCGAAAAGCAATTGTTTCAAATGTTTTCCAAATTCAATAAAAGACAATTTGCTTACATCAATTGCTACTGTTGACAGAACAGTCAAACATGGGTCACTATTTCAAACCTGTAAGAAAACTTTGAAACAAAATATGTTTACCTAAACACGGTAGAAGGCTTGTAGTTGCAAAGAAGCATAAACAATTGCGAACTTAAATCAAGTTAATTGGATTTTCTACGATTTTTTGCATAATTGACTATTCATTGATATATTTGATAGTTACATTTTTTAAAATTTACAATTTTTTTTTAAAAAAAATGATAGTTGGGATCAAAGTTTTATTCGTTAAAACATGTTAGCATAGAATATATCCGTATTGCTTAATGATCTTATACCAGTTTTAGGTGATTATGTATTTCATTTTGTTTTACAATTTGCACCAATTTTTTGCGTAGCAGAAAAAATAATATGTCATGACATAGATGAGTTTTTTCCTAATTCAAATAGGTGTGTAAAGTGTTTGTCAAATACGATAAATTATCGAAAGGTATTTGCGTATCTCCAATACAAATTTTTAATAGATGTAACTGATGACATTATATTTTTACGTCAATATAAAAGAATGTACAGGAAACGAATTTGGAGAAGACTGTAAAAAGACTTGTCATTGCTTGAATGGAACATGCAATCCAATGAGTGGATCATGTTATATTGCTGGGTGTGAACCTGGTTACCTAGGCGACGCGTGTACTAAACGTAAATATATTATTATATTATTATTATTACTCTCTAATTCAATTATAGAAATATGTTTGTAATGTAATAACATCATGTTAAGGTTATTTTATCAAACATACTATAAAGGTAGTAAATGAAAAGTAAAACAAATAAGTTTAGGGGAGAAAACCTAAATTTTTGATTACGTCTCGGATTTTTCTTACATGTTTTCAAAAGTCTTTAAACATTTTGTTGTAAAACGATTAGGTTGATAAAATAAGTCTGAAACATTTCTATAATAGATAAATGTTTCATAGTCTAATTACTTTTTGATCCAATTTAATAAAAAGTGCTTATTTTGATATATAATCTATAAGAAATATTGTCATATATCTTGATAAAAGATTAATTTTTGAAGATTATACAAAAATATATTATTTTAATGTGACAGCAAATGTAATTGTAATCTGAAAAGACATAAATGACCTAAAACAAACTTCAATAAATATCAAAGGTATTTGTAATATAAAAAACGTAATGTGATCATCAATAGAATTAGTTTTCTTTTATAAACGTTGTCAATTAAGAGCCAGGTTTTGAAAATCACTTTCATTGTTTGACACACACACACACACACACACACACACACACACACACACACACACATATATATATTCAATTTTTGAAAACCCCTTAAACACGTATTAATCCTTCTGCAAAATTTAGAGTTTTATACCCATCGTATTTTCCCCATTTAGAGCATTTCAAATTTTAATATGATACGCCTCAATAGCGTAGGATTGGGTATTTTGCTTCCTCGAAAGTTTACCTAAATTACATTTGAAAAAACTTATATTTTCTACCTATTCAATTTTGAACTTTTTTCAGCTGGTCGTTTTATACAGATTGTTATGTTTTATCTGTGACTGTACATGAAAGCAGTTAATTCGTCTTCGTTTATACAATTAAAGTAAAACAAACAAGAAATAAATAATAAAATTATTTGTTCCAATGTAAATGTTAATCTTTATATAACGATGTCATTTTTTTTTTCGTTAATCTTAATTTACATTTTTCTGTTCTACCTGCTTAAAATCCCTTTTAAACTATGTTATTTTACATGCTGTAACTCGTGAAATTGAGGATCTGACATGAGTGTATTTTATATTGAATTTATTAAACGAGTTATAGAAATTTTATTCAACGAGCCTTGCAAATCGAATGAAAATATTCAATCAATTTTAAAATTTATGTATTACATTAACCGAATGTTAGAAACAAATAATTATGTAATCCAGAGAAAATTATATAACCCGCTTTTTATATCCTCAAAACGCATATCTTCGTGGTATTATTTAGTCCGTACCAGTTTGCTATCATTTATCCGGATATCATTTATAGGAAGTACATCATTGCACACATTCAAAGTGAAATAGGCGTTCATGGATTGAACTTTCCATATTCAGAAAATTTTTAATATGTTTAAGAAAATATAAAAATATCAAACATGATTTATTAAAAAATTAGCAAAAAGTATTTTCTAGTGCATGAGAAGTTGCATACTGTCTTATTAATTTAATATCGGCAATATATAATTAAACTGATTATGATTTTAAAGATAGAAAAGGGTTCACTGAATGTCTGTTGTTTGCTGAATGTTTTTTTCAGGATGTGACAATAATTTTTATGGTATAAACTGCTCCCTAAAATGTTTTTGCAAAGAAGGCACCTGTAATCTTATAAGCGGGGAATGCAATGATAACATGTGTAAAGATGGTTGGAAAGGAAAAACATGTTCAGAGAGTAATGTATAATATATGACTATAGTAGTAATAGACATATATATATATAGGCTTGACTTTTAAGAATTTAAAAAAAAAAGTAAGCTGTGATTTGCAATATTTCAGCACTATGAAAGGTCATTTTTAATTACTGTTATTCATTTAATTACAACGGTAAAATACTTATCTTTGTATATTATTTTATAAATTATGCAAAGCTTTCATTATGCTTTTTTCTATCAAACTTTTCGGTCTTAGTGTCACTGATGAGGAATGAATTTCCGAAATGTGCACATCTGGCACATCAAAATTTAAAAGGTATTTGTTATATAGTTTATATTTAGCATGTAATAAAAATAAAAACCAATTCTAAAATGCATGTCGTTCTACCTGCAATTACTGCTTAGATAATGTAAAATATATGCTTTTTCTGCCTTCTCCTGTACTGCCTTTACTGTTTTTTTGTATAATTTGTGTTAAAATTCTTTCTTTTTATTGATATTCCGGAATGGTTGCTAAGTTGTTTGAAGGTTTGTTTCGTATTTGGAAGGTCCATGTTCAAACCTTACCGGGTCTGACTAAGACATGAAATGAGGAAGTGAAATATCTTTAGCCAAGATTTAAAATGAAAGTCATGGGGTTTTTAAAAGTCTCGTGTCACTGTAGGCTTGGAAAGCCAAAGAACACTCTCTGCACACTGTGCAGAGTGCACTGCAAAGTTAATAAATTCTGTCACATTTACTGTAGCATGTATGGTTTCGATTCAACTGAAATATTTTTGACAGGGACGTTAAACACCATTAAATCATTAACTAATCAATCTTCATTTTTATATTTCAAATAAATATTCAGTGCAGTGCTGAAGACGTTAAGCATTCTTGTAACGAAAGACTTTTAAACAACGTCGAAGATATTCATACTACTGAACCCAAAATAAAACAAGCGCTAAACGAAATTTGTTGCTGTGTGATAAGTTCACCTTTAAAATGCTTTTTTCTTTTTTATTTTCGATGTAGTAAGTTTCAAAACATTTTAGCAAGCAAAATCTGTACTTAAAAGATTATAAGCAATTAACGAAGAAAACAATATTAACATTTTAAAACTTTACCTTTTTAAAGAATGTAAAAAAGGTACATTTGGATCTAACTGCAAAAGTAAATGCCATTGTTTTGTTGGAACCTGTAATAATGAAAATGGAATATGCTTAATATCAGGTTGTAAGGACGGCTGGAAAGGTAGCACATGTAGTGAAGGTAATTATTTATACAAATGTTATATTTGTCTTTTTGTGATTATGTTTGACTTCTCATTTTGAAAACCCAATTTTGAATTTTTTGTTTTGTCTTAGACAGAATTAATAACATTTTCAATATTTCCTTTTTCGAAAAGTATTAAACACTCGTATATAATGTTGCAACGTTTGTCTTTTATGTGAAAGATATTCTATTATTGTTTTCTTCGAACATTGGTCAATCAAAACTAGTTTTATCTATATCGACTTTTATTTTGAAAATATTTTTTTAAGAAACTTAAATTTTCAATACCATCCAAATGACATTTGTTAAGCATATTTTCACAGAATGTTTATAAAATAAATAAACTATATATCAAAACATAGATAACACTAAATAAAAACAGCATCATTTCAACAAAGTTGTATCGTGCAAGACCAAGTATATGACTTATCTTTAATTCCTATTAACATTTGAGGATATTCAAAATGTACATCTACTCAGTTTACACAACTATGATTATTTTTTAACTTACCTTTATTCTTAAACACTTTACATAACACCTTATTATACACGGTTTGCATCATTCGCAAATGCATAAATTTTTTATCAATACAATTAAAAAAAATCTTCGGTTTTGTATATTAGTAGTGTTTTTGATGAAATGTTAAGTAAAGTAAGTTCAACATTTAAGAGGTTTGGTCTGCACTAGAATCGCCGGTTTGGCTTTCTAGCTCTAGTGATCTTAGTTTTATTATCATTATTAATTCTAATTTTAAACAAATAAAAGGTTAAACATATGGTACTCAACCTATGTTAACAAACGGATAAACGATACAATGTTACCCTATTATTTATCTTTTTTAATATTTGAAAAATAATTTGTTTTGATTTATGGAATTTTCTTTTCTTTTATATTGAATTCAAATATATGATGATTCCGGCATCATATTGAACCGTACATATAAATTTCATTTGTTTTAGACTTAGATTTGAGCCGCAAAACTGTTCCGGTAATACTCGGGGTATTGGTTGGTAGTTTAGGTTTTATTTTGGTAGCAGTGTTGATACTCATTTATATTTTTCGAAGAAAAAGGTAATATTTTTTGTATTTTTTTTTAATTTACTTACCTTATATCATTGTTACAGCCAATTCAATGACACATCAATGAAATAATGATTTCGAAATAAAAAGATGAAAAAATATACAAAATTATTTCTTTCATAAATGTTTGTTCGTAAGCTAAAATGTATAAAAGACTGTACAATACAGCACGTACAATTGTTATATTTTAGAAGTGCAGATAGTACAAAGGATGTAGATGTGTCGCAACCAAAACTTGATGATGCTCTTGATCACGTGTATCATGAGCTTGGCCTTTCTGAAAATACAGGTAGTATAACAAAAATATTTAATATCATATATTTTTTCCCGATTTTTGTGTTTATCTTTGTGATGAAATATTTTATTGAATCGTGCCTTCAATATTTTTCGTTGATCCATAAATGAGTGTAAATTGAAACATTTGATTTAAATACAAGCAATATAATAAAATCTCAAACACAATTATATGCACTTTTTATTGCAGTGAATTTATTACATAGTTAAATCACAATGCCTTTAAACAAAGAGGTTAGATTATACACAGTAGAGGAAATAGGGTACCCTGAAAAAAAACATATCTTTGAGAAGCAAACTTTTTTTGAATGAGATTCTTAACTTTTATTAATTATAACTTCTTTAATACTTTATTTTGGGACCTCGGAAATATTAATATATTTACAATTCCTGAGCGGCTACCGCTGCTGGTGCGTAAACTCCCCGGGGGTATCCATAACGCAGTAAGCAGTAATTTGAGCTGTCAGAAGATATACCATTTAAAAAGATTGTGTATTAAAGAATTCAGCGACACATAAAATGAACCTCACTTAAGAACATAAGTGAAATCTAGTACAGAAAAACAAATTTGAATCTGAGATATCATCTTACGTTTAAGGATGGCAAAAATTATGTTTTAACATTGACTTGTTTTATTGTTAAATTCATTTTAAACAGAAAGAAAAATTAGAATTCCCATAACTATTTTTTCGTATTCAGAATATGCAGTTATTCAAACGAATGACAATAAAGAGACGACATATATTAACGATCCTTGTGATAATACCATATTAAGAATGGACAAAATTAGAGATGAGGTTACTGTAAAGATTCAGAATGGAAATCTTCAGGAGGAACACAAGGTAAAATTTTTTAATATGCGTCGATTATTTATTTATATCTTATGTCTTATCACTTTTAAATGCGCCAAGTTTTTGCTGTATTTTTTTCTGAAAGTGTTTTTTAATGTTAATGTTCTGGTAAACTATTTTCATTAAATATACAAAAAACCCATGTTAATTATGTTTTGCCACCTTATTTCCTGACATTTCAAAACCAGGCCTGATAATTTTAGCTGTGGTAAAATAACAACATCTATACAAAGTAGTATATAATTTTATTTCCTACTTTTTTCTAAGATAGAATCCGATATTTGAAAGTTTGTAATTTCGGTTAAAGCGTCTGTTTAGTTTGATATAAAAAGATCATTGATTCTAGTGTATGTAATATTTAGAAAGGTTATTAATGTAACGTACTAATTGAATGAACATTCATTGAGATTTAATAACAATGTTGTAAATGTTGTAATTTATTTTCTAGTAATAATGGCGATATTGAGCATTGTGTTCTTTTAATTAGAATTTATAAAGTATTGCAAATCAGATTTGTAAAATATATTTATCTTTTATGTCTGAATTTTACTCTGTCGGTCGCAATTATAATAATTAATCAAAGTTAAGCCTAGAAATAAGTTGGTTGCTACAAGCTGCTTGTTATCAGATGTTTCTTTGTTTTACACACTTTTAAAAAAATCATCCTTTTTAAAAAATTATTGATTGTATGTTGATTAAAAATATTTCCAAATATAAAATTTTATAAAATGCCAGAGAAATATTATACTCATTTGTTTTCCACTTATAGAAAAAATGGCTATAGCGCAAAAATAATAAAAATACAAAACTAATGTATCTACTATTTATGTTTTAAACTCAGAAAAAAACTTTAGTTAATAAAATCATGTGATATAAATGGAATAATAAGTTAATATTGAGAGAAAACTCATGGAATAAAAAGCAATGAACTACAATAATCAATCTACAGTTTTATCTAAGTTGCCGTAAATTAACTTTTAAAAATATTCCCTATGATAAGCAATTCGCCATGTTTTTAGGACTTAAGACACTGGAAAATACTTGTAAAAATATTGACATTATTTATCGTGAAATAAAATGGAATGTACATTTTTGGTCAAAACTGAAATTGCTGAGATTTATAAAATAAAAATAATCAAATATTTGTAACTAAAAGCATCTAGCTAAAAATATCTAGGGGCAATTTTAGACACATTAAAAATGAAAAGATAAAATAGAAATAGTTGTTGGTACGCTGATGTAAGATATTTAAAATCTTGATAGAAAACGGAAAATTACAATAAGATTCCATTGGTGTAAATTACTCTTCGAAAAAACTTTTTTTTTTGAAAAAATCGATACGGCGCCCATCAGACACAATGTTCCGGACGAAGTATCAGGTGAATATGATACTTCACTGACTTTTGGTCACGTTTTTTCGCCTTCTTTGTAAACATACATACAATGAACTGCCAGGACTTGTTTTAAATAATAATTAAAAAGGGTTTTACCACAAATTTCATTTTGATTTTATGTATTTCAATAATAGAGACAATTAAAAAAAAAAATTATTCTTTTCAAGAAAAAAATCATCTGAACGATGCTGTTTTGATGAGTACAGACTGAACCCGTTTGATCAATATATAACGCAAAAACCTATGGAATTTTGATGTGCCAAAGGTGCACATTTCGAAAAAATCATCAATTTTTTGATAATTTATAAATTAAATTTTGTTTATTTTATATCATATCAAATGAAATAATTTTAATAAAATTAATATCAAGCAGTTCAAGAAGTATATTCTATTTAACTTGGGGACAGAATTTCAAAATTATTATCGATTCTGTTGAAGAGTATGCTGAGCTTCTAACAACATTATTCTCGATTGTAAGAAATTCTATGTTGAAAGTCTTATTAAGGAGCTTGGTTTAGTATATCGGACCCTAGTAGAACCCTACTTATAACAAAACTAATTTTACCAAAGATGAAGTTCTTTCCAATCATAGGGGAGTTTTTGAGTCTTTTGGTATCAATGTAAAACAGGAAGAACTTGACCTGCCTTACTTGTATTGGATTTCAAAACTTCACAAAAAGCCATACAAGGAAAGATATAAAGCAGGTTCCACTAAATGTACTACTAAATCATTATCAGTACTTCTAACACAAATGTTGACAGTCGTCAAACATGGCCTTCAGACTTATTCAAATAAAGTCTATTCTACATCTGGCATCAACCAAATGTTGATTCTCAAAACTTCTAAAGAACTAATTGACCATTTTGTTTCTAATACTCTATCTTCGGTAAAAAGTATAAAAACTTTTGATTATTCTACCCTTTATACCATCCCTCATGCTAGATACCATCAACAAAATGTTAGAGTTTTTGATAGACAACATATTTAATGGTTTGGCAATATTATCTTTCAACAAACAATCGGTTTACTAATGGGCACACACTGTGCACCTTTGCTTGCTGATTTGGTTCTTTATTCAGATGAATCAGAATTTTCACAGAACCTTGTCAAATCTGGAGAAAAGACTGTCGCTAAATCATTTAACTACACATACAGATGTATAGATGACATTCTATCTCTAAATAATCAAACATTTGGAGAATATGTGAATGTCATCTATCCAAGTGAGCTTGAAATTAAAGACACGACAGATTCTCCATGTTCTGCTTCATATTTGGACTTATACCTCAATTATAACACCCATGAAAGGTTACATCTGAAGCTATACGACAAACGTGATGACATTAATTTTTCTATTGTCAACTTTCCGTTTCTCTGCAGTAATATCCCTGCTTCTCCTGCGTATGGTGTATATGTTTCACAGTTAATATGGTACGGTAGAGCTTGTTCCCACTATGGGGACTTTCTGCAGTGAAGCAGTTACTTACAATTAAACTGTTGACACAAGGATATTGCAAGCCCAGGCTAATCAGGGCCCTTAAAAAGTTTTATGGCCATCATCGCAATATTGTTGATAAGTATGTAGTCACTGTATCCCAACTTATACTGGATATATTTGACTTACCATAGTTCTTTGTTCCTTTCATTCTCAAAATTGACTTGCAAGTGACGTGTGTGGCTAGCTTGACAGGAGGTGCTTACCCTTCTGGAGCACCCGGTTTTTACTTTGTTTTTGGGATTATGATATTAAAAAGGACTGGTAAGTTTGTGTTATTATTGCGTTCTAAAATTTGAAATTTATTTAAAACTAAGGTTTGTTCCCTCATGCAAAGCATTCCTTAGCTGGATTTGGATTTATATAATTTTGAAACTTTAGATTCATTATTTTCAACTGTTTGGCTTATATTTTTTATGTATCAAACTTTTCGGTCTTAGTGTCACTGATGAGGAATGAATTTCCGAAATGTGCACATCTGGCACATAAAAAATTTAACTGGTATTGGTATTATATATTCATTAATTTCAAATATTTGGATTATTTCGGTCTTTCTAACAACTTATTTAGCCACTAGTGTCACTGATGAGGAATGAACTTCGGAAATGAGCACATATGGCACTTCAAAATTAAACAGGTAGTTTCGGTAAATATTTAGGTTTCACTAGTAGTCGAACTCTCGCTTTTGTTTGTAACTGAAATGAAAATTCTTTATTAGCTGTAACTGATATGTTAAGATGTCATTTGTTCTATTCGTTTAAAACAAATTAAATTATTTAGTGGAGATATAACCTCAAAAATGTATTTGAAATATTAAAGCTTCGTCTTATCACTTTCACTATGCAGCCAATCATTGCTGATATTTTTGTTATGCCCTATATTTGAGGCTGGTAAGGTCACATGATTCAGGATAATACTTAAGTCCGAATTGGCAGGAAATGAATACATCCGTGAAACGACGTATTGATTGTTTGACGAACTTGTAATTTTTGTATTGTAATGTGTTTTTATCTTTGTTTTATTAATTTTTTAGAATATCCCATTTGGACCATTGCATCCACAAACAGCCGGCAAGTTACTCAAAAATAAAACGAAAAATAGAAACCAAAATATCCTACCGTGTATGTATTAAACAGGCAATTGTTCAATGTGATTGCCTTTGGTTACAAATAGATTATTTTCACAACTAAAAATAAAATATTTAAAATGTCCGTAAAAATACAACAATGTATAAATCATATTTTACTCTCAGATCTAAAAGCTTTTTTGTAATTTTATTGTTTTGTCATTTGAAATAATTTAAAATATTTTTCTCTTATTGATAAAAATATATTAAAACATGGTTTACTGAATATTTTGTTTTTACTCAATGTGTACTGCTACCTATTTTAAATCTATCATATTGCAATATGCATAACAGTTTTTGTTTCATTTTTGTTGAGTTTAACTGTTTTATTTGAAGTTTTTTTTCAAAGATGTATTCCTCTTTTTCTTGTGACACATTCTCGAATTTTTTAAAACGATAGATGTACGTGCTTAAAATGATTGATATAATTTTTCAGAATCGGAGAAATATGAATGAAATTTCAAAAATTCTAAAAGACAAAATAATTTGATATCGAGTATCAAAATAAAATTTTATTCGAAAAAAATGTGCTCACTGGTATAAGTTTGAAAAAGAGACTTTGAGAAGATTTTTCTGTAGTCAAGAAGAAATGCTATGTAATCATCTTTCTGTCGTCTCAAGTTTTTTTTAATCAGTCGTAAATGATGTAAGGCAACTGTGCTAGTGTTTAGTTATGCTGAAATTGATCTAACAAAAAACGTATTAATCTGTTTTAGATGACCATTCTAGGGTAATACTTAATACCTCAGACCAAGATCCAGATGATGATTATATTAATGCAAGTTATATAAACGTAAGTGAAGAATGTTTTGGTTAAGGAAGTTTACTACTGCAAATATATTTTGTAACAAAGCATTACGGAACAATTTTAATTTTTGATTAGGCAGGTTATTTTTCCCGATTTTTATTTTTCAAATGAAGACTAATTTACTTTGAAAATATTTTTAATACTATTAAAAACAATGAATCCGAAACCGCAAGGACGAAATTGCTATATCTACCAAGAAAAAATTCCATAGTGACTTTTTGACATGATAATAGACAATTGCATTTTTAAGGAAAACGCTTTTCTGTTGCAGACGGTAAATGCAACATTAACCCTTGGCAGAAAAGTTTTGTAAATTTTACAAAAAAAACTCTACCATCTGGTTTGTAAAACGGGTTTAGATATCAATCCAGGCATCCAAGGGTATTTTAATATGTATTTTCTGATATCAAATAAAAAGTTTTTTTTAAAATTCACTTGATTATAATTATCTAATACATTTAATTAATTTATTAGTTTGTTTACACGACATAAAGACGATGTACATTTTGATTCTGGGGAATAATAAATCCCCAAATCGCGATTTAAAACAAACAAATAAAATTGGATTTTTTATCGTCCTCGAATAAAAATAGTATTTTCGAATAGCATCAAATAAGATATCAAATTTATGATTGCGAATGGAAAATATGAATTGATTTAAATACGTTGACATCGACACAAAAATGAAGTTGTAATAATGTCATGTAAAAGTGCAAAAAGGTTTTACCTCAAATTGATTTGCCGAAACGTTCAAATTGTTGAAGCAAAAGATTTCTAAAATGCAATGCTCGTTTGATATGTGTATAAAAGGGGAAAAAAAATCCTTTTTAACAGCTTAATTTTTTTAATCAAACAGTTTCACCTTCAAAAAGAGAAACGAAATGTTCTGCTCCCCGGATAAAGGCAAATACGTCTAAATGAAACAAAATTACAGTCAATGAACCAAAAAAAAAAAAAAACAATAAAAAAAAAACCACTTTTATCAATATTATTCCTCTTACGACAAGATAGCATTTCTTCTTAACATTCAATGCTACCTGTTTGCATTCATATTATATAACAATATTGCAGATTTAACTTGTACGAAAAATTTCATTTTAAATCATTTAAATGTTGCAAATGGCAATTGATTTTTTAGCAATAAATCAATAAAAAAGATGAATTCAAATAATACTTGGTTTTTTTATTTATTAGGGTCTGATCAAAGATTCAACGTATATTGCAACACAAGGTATGCTAAGCAATTATATAATTAAATCGGTTATCACATTGATAAAATTTAGAAAAAAAAATTTCGAGTAAGTTGCAAAAAGCACTATAACTTACTATTAATAGCTTATATCTAATAGTAAATGTATCTTTATTAAAATTTCCTGTGCAATGTTAGGAAAGGTGTCATGATATAATGCCAGAAATGAATGATGAATTAAGTTAGTTCACGACACCTGCGACAAAACATTTTTAATAAAATTGCACAAAAATACTCATAATGTGCTTTGTTGAATAAAATAAGAAAAACTATATGTTCCGTTTGTCGTTTTTTTCCAGTACAGCGTTTAAAACCTACCCATTTTTCGAAAATCTAATTCTTATTTCTAAATATCCCCGATTGTTAATTTCATGCTTGTTTTTAATTCAAAGGTAACTAGATGTAATGGAAACAAATATTAGTTTTATGTTTTTAATCAATATTATAATGAAAGGCGTGTTATGAAGTGATATACATTTAGCTAATGAAAGCATAAGTTATTATTGCAGAGTGTACATAAAATGTCTTCATATTCGTTGACAATATACCACAAAAATCCAAATTTCATAAAATTTGTGAAATACGTTTCTTCATAACTGCGCAAAGAAGTTTGTTTCATATTCTTCAAAATAAAATTTAAAATAACATATTCTTGGGTTTTTGTTTTCAAGGTATGGTTAAGATTATCTCCCCTAACCTTTATTTTTTAAGTTTCTATTTAAAAAATCTTACCATAATAATAACATGTTAAAAGTATTTTTGTGTAGTAAAGTTTGTGCGTACTTAAAATTAATTTTTTTAAAATAAATAAATGATATGGTGTTGGCCCTCTAAACTTACTTTAACCAAACAAGTGTTATGTCCGCTAAAAATCGGAAGTGATATACTAAATAATTCAAAATGTGCTTGTCTTCAATTGCTTTGGTTTGCGTTATCATTCACTTTCAGTATAGTGTTGTCTTTGAGTTTTGACCCTTCCAATATATTTGCAGCTGCAAATTTTATTCTTCTATTCATAATGCGTGTTTCAGTTTTAGCCAATACTTCGTTCTTATGAAAAGAAAATTTTTTTAACTGTAATGAAATGTAATGCAACTGTGTACCCTTCTATTTGCGAAAAGCATTGATTTCTTTACTAAAAGTTTGATTTTGCAGTTTGTCCATTTTATTGGTGAACGAGGACATTGATGGAAGCAGCAAAATAAACAAATAAAAACTATGCTAATAAAAGAATGTGATCTGGAGTAACAAACGCAAACATCATCATGTAAAAAGATAATATAATGAGAGACTGAAACATACTGTAAATACTGATAACATTGTCGGACATTTCAATGAATATATAATTGTCTTAATCAACAAGTATGGGACGAACATGAATGCAAAAAAAAATATTTGTTTCCAAAAAATTTTGAGTTTTATCTGTTTCTTTCGCTTACATGACTTTGTTGCATCATTATACCATACCAGTTAAAAACATCAAACGGATTTTTCACAATAAAATAGTATACTATTTGTTTTTATATCACACAAACAGGCGTTTTTTTAAGAATTGGCTTAAAATTACAAAATATTTGCAAATGTAATAATATATGGTCCGCAGAATTTTATCGTATACAATTGTTACGTATAAAAATAAAAGAATTATTTAAAATATTGATACAATTGTTTCAGGGCCAACGAAAAACACAGTTGAAGACTTTTGGAGGATGACATGGCAGACTAAATCAGGCGTTATTGTCATGCTAACAAATGTTATTGAGCAAAAGCAGGTACTCAACGTATAAAAATTTTAGCATTTCATTTTTAATTTGTTTGGCATTTAACATAATCTTGAATCTCCAAATATTCATTTATTTACATTATATATTAACTTTATTATTTTAAATATAAATTAGGTGGCTTTTATATTTTTCAAGAATTTTTTGAATGCAAAATGTGCAATGATTAATTTGTAATGATATTGTATGCAGAACGTGTAATGGTTATTATTGTAGGTAACATGTTTTCAATATTGGCCGCTATCTTCAAGTGTATTAGGAATTCCTGGATATGAAATAACTCTTCTTGAAGAGCAGATGAGATCAGAATTTATAATAAGAAAGCTTAAAGTTAAAAACATAAAGGTAATGTCGAAAGTGATTAATAATGATTTAAAATATTTAATTCTCATCGTATGACTAGAAAACGTATCGTTTCTGCATGAAATCTAAAACAATAATACACTGGTTCTAACGGACGTCAATTAGTGATCTAAGATGTAGTTTTTTGTATTTGTGTTCACGTACAGTAAATTTATTTCAATTTCTGAAAATTCAATAAATGTTTATTTCATCATAACAATATTCAGATATTCGAATTTAAAAATGTATTTTCGTTTTGAAAGTTACGTTAAAATGCTAAAGCATGCTGTTATTAACGGAAAATGTGTATAATAATTGCAGACAGGTGAGGTTCGTAAAGTGTGTCTCCTCCAATTTACATCATGGCCAAAACAAAGTGTTCCACATCCTTATCAACTGTATTTACTACATCAAGAATATGCTGAAATCATTTGTACCAACACTTCTGGGCCAGCGATTATACATTGCGGGTAAATAATGTACTATGCTATGATTTTTAAAACTTCATGATACCATGTTTTCAGTCTTTTTTTTAAATTTTTAGCAATGTTGATTTTTTCACTACTTTAATCATGATAATAATATTGATATCAACTTTGATCAAAGCTTACATTAAATGTCTTTAATCAGTTCTTCAAATTAAATGTATTAAAAAAGCCTTACCTGCAATTCGGTTTTCAAACATTTGCAAATACATCTGCAATAAGGTAGACTTGGTCAGAGAAAATTAAAAATATTCGCAGCAACAGCTAAAATAAAATATTAGGCATTTTTCGACCTTTAAACTAAGTTAAAGTGATGTTGATTCAAGCCTCTTTTCTACTCTTCATAGTGTAAACCTACCTTTGGTTATAATTAATAGAAATAGCTTATTTATTCATTATATATGATAAATGTCAAATATTTTGATAAGTAAATTTAATTCAGAGAGACTTGTGCATGTTACCAACAGTTCAGCCAAAGTTTTTATTGCATCCTATGACGGAGGTAGTTGTTTATTAGTATCCAAAATATGTATGTACTATTTTGTTGGAAATGTAAAGTTGAGATTCATCGAGCAACATCAAAATTTATAATTACAAAAAGACAAAGCTTTTAAAAATAAATTATATATTCTCTATACTAAATTATTAAAGATTGATACAAATCATATTAATTACTACAAATCATCAGTAAAAATTCTGAATTTTTGTTTTTTTTCAAGTGATGGCTCTGATAGAACGGGAGTTTTTATTGCTTTTGATGCAATATCTCATTGTTGCTACAGAAATGAAACAATTGACATATGCAAGGTTGTTACGGATATGAGAAAAAATCGTATGAATATGGTTGCTACAGAGGTAAATGACTTTTAGATGACATTTTACAAAAATCTCTATAAAAGTACTGTGATTTCTAAATGCATATAATGCGTTCTCCAACATATTCCACTGCAAACTTTTTTCTTTCCGTTGTTTCCATTAGAACATTAGATATAATTCACTGTACCCAAATATGCTTTTTCGCAACAGCAAAATCAATCCAGAATACGAAATATAATAAAGGATTAAATAACTAAAGAGTAAACACAAAATTAAAGACAAAAACGCTAATTTTGACCTCTTTACATCGCAGGGCACGGTAGAAATTTCCAGTGTCGATTTTAAGTTCACTCGGAGATCTCGAAAACAAATCACGTTGTTTGTAACCAATGTATATGTGCATATTTTAAACCTTCAAAGTAACTCTTTAACGAAAGAATGAAATAACGAACAAACTTTCTTAATATATAAATGATATCGTATGAGGTCTGTTCGACTTGTTTTATGTTGATTGTATAACAGCTTGATAACGTTATTTTTACGATTTAGCTTTTGATAATACTATTAAATAGCACTTTTCTATACCTTTCCAACAGTATCAATACGTGTTTTCAGATCAACATGATTTAAAATTAAAGTCATTTCAATACAGCCATTCGTTGACCACTTTTGTAGAAAGTGTTGAGAAACGGGTTGAGAATATTAACGAAATTATAGCTTATTTAAAGTTCAACCAAAAACTCGCGCATTTGCATTTGATAGAACAGATTTTTCTAAATAAGGGGAAGCTAATGGTTTGCTAAGGTATTTTTCGTAGGTGGAAAAAAATTTCTGACTGAAACAGAGTCTGTCAAAGATGCAGCAAAATATGGTTGACCTGTATCAATATGAGGCAAGGTAAATGTCTCAAAAAGTCAATAATTAACAGCAATGGCAAATGTATCATTCGTAATATTGCTTAACAGTTGACATATTGCCTTCGCGGGTACATTTCATTTTAAAGCGAATTTTCAAAATACAAAAGATTCCTACCACATGGATTCTGCATATATTGACAGATGACCAAAAACGGGTACGAGCACATAATGTTAAGCAATTGCTCAAAATGTTCCCCAAATTCAGTCAATTTGCAGACATTGTTTACGATGACGAAAAGGATTGATTATTTTGAACCAGAAAAAAAATTAAAACAAGATATGGTTTACTAAACACGTAAAAACCTGTCGTTGCCATGAACAATATAAGAACAAAAAGGGGGGTTTTTGCATATTCTTCTCATGTGATAGTATAGTCGTGCAAATTCCGTTGTCGAACGGCAAAAGTGTTGCAGGCGGTTAGTATTACCAAGATGATATACTAAAACGCTTAAGCATTATTATCTTAAACGACACCATGTGTTAGGATTAAAGTCTGTTAATCTACTTCATGAAAATGTTCCTCCACCACATACATTGAGGATGTGAAGCAATTTTTGAGGTCGCAGAAGGTAACTGTCTTGCCACATCCACATACTCCCAACATCTAACACATTTGACTATTTTCTAATTCCAAAACGTAATTATAAGTTCTGACAAGCCCTTGGCTCAGCCATGTATTTCAAACAGCAAAGAATACTTTGGAGGGATGTAATGTTCATTTTACTATTTGAGTCGAATGCTTTTAAGAGATCGTACAAAACATATTACATATCGAATAACCTTCATACTTGCCCGTGTAGTAAAATTTTACTTCTGAAATTTGCGACTTATTAAAAAGCAATAAAACGTCGTACGGTAACAACTTGCGTATATCGAATACCAGTTTTTTAAGCTGTATCCAATTTGTACAAAACCATATGAAAGTTTATGAAAGATTACAACCAGATACAGGCAAAACTGGAAAATTCATTTGATATCTTCAAATTAAAAATAATAAATCATTTTCAGCAGGTTATTTGGCACTGCACTTTTGAATTATATTTTAATCTTTAATTGCAGAACTGATTCTTTTTACATATAATATTAATCTCGATTTGTTTCAGGAATGCTACGTCTTTTTGCACAAGTTGTTTTTAGAATATCTACTATTTCAAGATACAAATATCCCAAAGCATGATTTCCGTACAGCCATAAAAGAAGAGGGCAAAGAAGAGGGCAACAACATAGAACGGGAGTATGAGGTCGGATAATTATGCAATGTCAAATTATCAACTAGTAATATTTCTCTTCTAGATGATCAAAATTAAAATTATTCGAAACCAGTTCCGGTAAAAACTGTAGGTTATACGGTGTACCTCCACGTTCACTCGAATTGAAAAATTTTGCGAATGTCAATCGTAGAAATTATTCAAGTAAATTATGAAACAATTGTTGAATATTCAAATGACAATTTACAAGTAAATTAGTTAACTTGGTCACAAGGTAATATTGAGTTGAAATACATATTTTCCAAGGGACGCAGGTTACTCAGCTCTCTTGTGTCTGTGAGTTTTTTGACCACAATAGTTAACATACATACAGGACGAGTAGCCAATCAGGATGAAAAAATCACAATGGACAGAAAGCACCAGGAAATGTAGAACCAATTGAAATAATGTAGACATAAAACTATTGAAATAAACGTTTTGTCTAATCTTTAGCTATAGTGCTGATATAAAAACAGGTAACTCCGTATAAACTTCGACTTTTAGGCAGAGTTAACGTTAAAATAACTTAAATAATATTTTTTGCAGGTGCTTGTTAACAATCTTCCACAGTATGATGATACATTTTATAAAGAAGCAATGCTGAAGAAAAATAGAGGGAAAAATAGAAATAATTGTATTTTGCCAGGTTGAAAAACAAATCTTTTTTTTAATTTTTAATTATTATATATGCCTTTTATCAATTCAAAGTTTTCATTCAAAACGTTTTTTATCTATATACAGGTTTTGACATAAAAATTTAATTATTCACAATATCAATTCTTCGCTTTGGTGAACATTTGCAGAGCGTTTGCTTTAAAGGCAAGAAGTAGGGTATTTGGAAACTTTAAAATTTGCGATATCGATGCGTTAGATGGAGCTTAGAGTAACAGAGTATCGACTGTTTCATCGGAGAAAAGATCATGTGACTGAATAAGTTATTTGCTTGTTTGTGGTATACTGACCCAGTATGCTAGCCCTTAACAAAACTCCACCGAAAGTGCGCGTTTGTGCATGACAGACCATATTCACACTTGCTCATCACTCGCAAACACGGACTTGATCTTTATCCAATCCTTAGAGACTTATAATTTTGCACTCGTTGCAAACAGCTAACAAATTTCCAATGCGTTCTTAAACAACACTACAAACAATAAACCAACAACCAATATAAAAAAGGTAAGAAAAGAATAGAGCAAACAAATAAAGACAGAAGGGATAATTTTGTTGAGACCATCAAATGAAAATGTAATTTGCAATAAAAAAAGCATTAGCTACGCCAATACAATAAACATTCTTAATCATATGTAAATAAAACAAACAGCAACAACAGGATGAACTTAATTGTCGATCAAAATACACTAGCGCTAGCAATATTATTTAATCTAAGAAAAATTGTAGATTGGAGATAGGCAAAAGCCAGTTTTACCAAACACATCAGATTGCCAATAAATGAAATTAACATTAAAATACAAAAAGGTTCACGTATGATAAAACAGCCTATTATTGAAATCCCGATTTAGAATTTAAAGGGAGAGTAATAATTAAAAAGTTAAAACAAACAATTTTAAACAAACAAACTGATTTTAATAATACAGGTGCTAAAAATACCATAAGATAACCAACATTTTTCAATTATAAACACAAATTTATCTGCAATTTAAATCATCTTTTTTTCTTTCAGTTGAAACCTACCGATTGATTCTGAGCAAAGCAGGCGCAGGTCACTACATCAATGCCATTTCTGTACCGGTAAGGGAAAACATTTTCATACTTAAAATACTATGGAACTAGACCTGCATAAAAGAAGTATTTTAATATATTGCATACAGAATCTGTACATTACAATGAACGTTCAGGAATTTTAGCTAGCATATATAACTTGTATTTGTTCTATAGTGTTGAATTATATGTAAGGTTTTTCTTTCTAGTCTTGTAGAATGTCAAGACAATTTTTAGTTACACAAATACCTTTTGCCAACACAGTGGTCGACTTATGGAATGTGATTATTGAATACAATTCTTGCACAGTTGTTAGTTTAGAAGATGCTCCGAGTTTTGAAAAGGTAAAAGAAAAATTATCAACGTTTTTTTTTAAATTGTTTATTTAGAAAAGGTTCTCACCAACGATCATTCCAAATTTGCTTTTGGTTTTTAATTAAAAAAACATCTCAAATATATTAGCCAAAAGAATGTATTATTCTAGGGAGTATTTCAAATAGTCGACCATATAACGATATCAGAAAACGCAAATACTGAGCTAAAAGCGATAACAATTTCTTCAAAATTTTTCGGCCAGCTAAAAAGTAAAGAATCTACAAATGTTATCTTTTAAAATTTCATCTAACTTCGAGTATTCATTTATTTTCAAAAATTGCTGTACTTGATGCCTTGAAACTAAAGTATGTTTTATTTAGCAAGGTTTTTAAGTATTATGTATTTTCGCATTTTAATATAAATTATGCATACTTTACAAAGTTTACATGTAAATCATTGCGTCACAGATTTTATTCAGTAGTATAATAATTTTTCATAATGATTGTTATTTGCATACACGTCTGATTTAAAGACAATTGAAGCTTAATTCAGCTAATTGTTTTAATAATATAATTGTCCAAATAGGATTTGATTTGGCACCCTTCAAACGAAAACAAACTGGATCTTGGTAAATTAATCCTGACAAAAACATCAGAGGCGATGGCTATACCTGGAACCAAGGAAATCAACATAAATGTATTGGACAAGGTATGCTTGTTTTTAAATTCACTTTTATTTATTCATTTATTTATTTATTTATTTATTTTTTGGTTTCAATAAAAGCTGGTATTCTTATTTTGAAAATTAGACAACTTAACAAATAGTATATACATATATAGCACATTAAAATTGAAAAAGGTATTTTTGTTAAATATTTACTACCACTTAGCGGTTACCGCCACCTGTGGAGTAAAACCTCCAATATAACTCAGTAGTAAGTATTCTAAGTTTTCAGGAAATGTACCTTTTGGCAAACATTTCAGTCGTCTTCATTTTTGAAATTATTTAGAATTTATATCGTCATGCAAAACATTCCTCATCTAGAGTTGAATTCATTTAATTTTTCAATTTTGAAATTATTTTGTGTTATTTGTTTTTAAATATTTTTCATTATCAACTTTTTCGGCCTATAGTGTCACTGATGATGAATTATATGCGTTACACATAAAATTCAGCGTGTTTCTTGGATATTTATTGTAAAAATAACTTACAAATCCACTAAGAATTTTAGTTTGCTTTGGGGGTTTATTATCAATGGTCCTTGATTTAGGCAATGTCTGTAGAATTTTTTATTTTAATTCAGTTACAGAACAACCTTTTGTGGCATTCCAAAATTACAATTCTGTAAAGACTTATCTATTACCATTTAAAAATGTTTGGTTCGAAATTTATTAAATTTCTGAAAAAATACTATAGCAAATCAATGATGTTTACATCTCGTGACAAATATCTATTGATTGTCGTTTTTCACTTATATAAAGAATAACGTTTGCGTATCTACAGGAAAAAAACGATGGAAAACTGATTAAACTTTACCAATATTTAAATTGGAGACACGGAAGTGCAACACCAGCACCACAAACTTCTTTTCTTGACTTCATACATTCGGTACTTACATGGAATAAGTCCAACAATAATGATCCAATTACAGTAATATGTTCGTAAGTATGATATTTTTGGTGCTGATATGAAAATATTTAAAAAACAAACTATTCAAATATGGTAAAACTCGAACGCTAAATTTCTAGTTACTTTCCTTGTGTTTCGTTTATGTGTACGATCGGATAGTCAATAAAGCTACTGATTATCACATAAACAGTTTCTAAGTAGTTTCTGAAATATTAGATAACATTGTTTAGTTTAAATTTGGATACTTAATAGACCAAAAGTAATTGTAATTGAATTATGAATATTTTCAGAAATATTTTTGGGTAAACGCTTACGTTGTAGTTTCAGGTGCCATGTTTATTATAGTTAGCATTTAGTTTTTATCCCCTTATAGCATTCTTTCAAACTTTTTATATTTATATTTAAATATTATATAAATGTAGATTCGATAAATACTTTAATCCTAAACAACTATTAGCTCAGTTAAGTGAAAACGGATTAATATTTTAATTGTTAATGGTAGGAGAGACTAATGAAAACACGACACGACACCATTATTTCAACCATTTATATATGTTTTAGGGACGGAGCAAGGTGCTGCGGTCTATTTTGTTTGGTTTATAGTGTCATAGAAAATTTAAGCTTCAGCGATAATGTTGACATTTTTCAAATGGCAAGACTTCAACAAATCAGGCGACCGCAATTTTTCTCTGTGGTAAAGAAATCATGATGTTTTTCTAACAAAGAAAATATTAATCAATTTAATAGAGTACCTGGCAGTTAAACGTGTTTTTTTAAAGCATAAGTATAATAAAAATATATAAATCCCCGCATATAATCATGAAATAAATGAAATTTAAGAAACGAAAAATATGTATTTATTATAAAAAAAACTAGAAGCAACTAGAAAAACGTTATCATGGAAATAAACGATAGTTAAAATTGAAGCATAGAACAAGTAAATAATAAGTTCTTATCGACAATCAAGTTATAGCTATAGCTAAAAAGTAAACATTAGGCAATATCGATTTAAAATAGACAAGAATGTATTTTGTTTATCTACGTCAATTGAATGAGAACGGTTTACGCATCAGCTGGTTCGTAAAAAAAAACTTATTTTTCAGAAACCCTTTACGTTGTACAAACAATTTATTCTACTTTGAAGTACAGAACACCTTTTGAATTTCTTTATTTTATTTATCATCTTCCATCACACCAGTTAAATACAATTGTAAAGAGATCGCATTACGCTTGAAGTGAAAGACTCTTTATAATAAATTAAACAATTTTAATCAAGACGGAGATGATAACATTTTTGATCATTTTTTTAACTGCAAAATGAACTAATATTCGTTTATTTGTAGGAGCAGTACCATTTTTGTTACAAAATTGTACAGGATTATTTAGAAAAGGCACAACTGTATAGTGAAGCGGAATAGAGATTTGTACATTTTCTTAACAAGTGTATTTTCTGTCAAAACAGTCAGGAAAAAATATTGAGACGATACGTATTATGCTAATCAGTTTTTTAAATAAAACTACTATATATAATTTTAAGTATTATAATAGGACTTAATGTATGCATTTTATTTGTTACATTTCATGTAAAGACGTAACATCAAAATAGTTTAATACTAACATTGATATTAGTTGTGTATTCTCATACATGTATTTTTGAAGTTTTTGTTTTATTTAGATCTCTTGATCGGTCCATGCCTAAAATAACATAGGTATTTTTGTTAAGTAAAAAAAAACGATTATCAGTTACAATTCTGTGTTGCAATAGTCTCTTCAACACAATCAATTTCGTTTTTTTTTCTTCACTCATTAACCAAGAATTCAAACTAATTTGAATTACAAACTTTTGAAATGAGTCAATTTGACGTTTTTATTCATACTGCAGGGATTATGTTTTCTATAAGACATATCTTTTCCTCTTGAATTTTATAAAATTACAATTTTTCTTTTGTCCCAGAAAGTTGAGTGGAAATATAAATCTTAATGCAAAACAATCTAGGAAGTAAAGCTAAAGCTTGTTTGAACAGACCCTTTCTTATTATCAGTATAACAAAACTATATATACCGAACAAGTTTTCCTCTAACAAAAAAATATAACACCAAGTATTTAAAAATTTTCGTCTGAGCGAAATATTTAGTTATTCAACATGTGACCTGTTGTCAAAATTAAAACAAAAACTTGAATATGCATTTCATAATTCAAATTCTAAAAACTGTTACTCTGTTTCGTTGCAAAAAGAGCTAGAGTCACTTGTATCTCTACAACTTGAAAGAGTTTTTATTTATAGCCTTTAAATTGGTTTTATTAAAATAAAATTATAACAATGTTAAAGATTGTTAGCTCAAGTTTATCGAGGCATTTAATTTTTTAAACTTTACATAAAGGATAAATTTTTTTTCATTTTTTTATTTATTATTTTTTTTTCGCACGAATTGTGCACCTTTGCTTGCTGATTTGTTTCTTTATTCATATGAATCAGAATGTTTACAAAACCTTGCCAAATCTGAAGAAATGACTGTCGCTTAATTATTCAATTCTCAATACAGATATATGTATTTCATCTATCAAACTTTTCGGCCCCTAGTGTCACTTTCCCGAAATGTGAATATATGGCACATGGAAATTTAACAGGTACTAGTGTTATATATATATATATATATATATAACGTCCTGTCTCTAAATAATGCCAAATTAGGCGAATATGTTGATGGCATCTATTCTAGTGTGCTTGAAACAAAAGATATGACTCATGTGCAAGTATTGCTTCATATCTGGAGTAATATCTCAATAACAACACCTACAAAAGGTCCAATCTAAAGCAATAAGACAAACACGGTGACATTATTGTCCAATATCAGTCTTTTTGCAGTTGTATTCCTGCTTCTCCTGTTTATGATGGATCTGTTACACAGAAAATATGGTTAAGCTTGTTCAAACTGTCTACAACGAAGCAAGCTGGTTGCATTTAAATTGCTGAGTCAGGAATATTGCAGGCTTACTTAATTCATGGCCCTTAAAACGTTTTCAAACGTATAATGTGGGTATATTTGACTTCACATAGTTCCTTGTTCCTTTTATTCTCAAATTCGATTTTGCACGTGACGGGTGTAGTTTCCTAGACAGAAGGTGCTTTCTCTTTCGGAACACTCGGCCTTACTTCCTTGAAGGACGTTCACGTGTGTAATTGAATCGGCCGATTTTTTTTATAGATTTAATTATTTTAAATGAGATTCGGACATTAAAATACATCAAAATAAGATCCAGTGAAAAAACATATTTGCAGACTTACTAAAATCTTATTGTTTTATTTTTCCCAATTCTATGTATGTACATTGCAAAAAAGAATTGAACAAAGAAAACAATTTAATTGCTTTTATAATGTTGTAAATAAAGAATCTGTATATTGTACATTGGTATTTAGGCTTTTGGCCATTTATTAATACACTTTTTGAGATACAACTTGTTATATCTTTTTCTTCATTGTGTTAAATAACTATACATTTCTACAAAATATTGTCATACCTTTGCCGAATTATACTTCGTTGACCAGTGTATTTTAACTGCAATATGCAATATATGTTTTAAAAACAATAGCAAAACACCTCATCTGTTAATTCTTGCATTTATCAATATAAGCATGATACAATGTTGTTCTACATTAAGTTTAGACGTTCCAAGCGATGATATGAATCATGTTATTTAGCATATTGATATATGTCATGAACAATGGTTTTCTGTTTAAAATAGCTTCCATTTAATAATTATATCGACATTTGATTATTTTACTTAATTATATTAAATTTTATGTAATTTGTCTTCTTTCGTCTATAAGTGGCAATAAAAAATAAAATCTTTGAATATAATCTTGACTTACGTAATTCATATAGTTTCCTACAGTCACTTTTATTCTTTTTTCCCATACTTTTCATTCAATTTTATATCACGTACATAAATTGCATATTGAACAATACAATTTCAAGCATATACACACATACGCACTGTAATAATTACATATAACACTTAAAAACGTCATTAAGAGTAAAATGCGGTCGTTGGTACCACAAGGGTTAGTCGTTTAAATTAAAATTAGAGATATATATTCGAAAAGTTGAAGAGTTATCGGCAGCGGCATATACCTTTTCTTCTTTTATCAGTGTAAGGGATTAGTGTACCTATCCGTCTATCCGTTACTAACTGCACTGGATATCACAAGACTCTCTCCTTTAAGGATCTTTAAGGATACTTAAAGATCCTTAAATATGTCCTTAAAGATTCTTAAAGGGGCCTTAAAGCCTCATTAAAGCCATTCCATCTTTAAGGATCTTTAATGGACCTTAAAGGACTCTTTAAGGACATATTTAAGGATCTTTAAGGAGGCTTTAAGGATCCTTAATGGAACTGAAATTTTATGGATCTTTAAGGAGGCTTTAAGGATCCTCAATGTATTCAGTTCCCGATATATCTCTCTCTGAAACACCAGTGGATACTCTCTCTCTCCCTCTCTAAAATATATTCAGTTTCTGCTAAACCCCCCTCTCTTTCTCTCTCTCAGCATATTCAGTTACTTATATCTCTTTCTTTAAAATATTTAGTTTCCGCTGATGCCCCTTATCTGTCTCTCCCTCAATGTAATCAGTTCTCTCTCTCTCTCTCTCTCTCTCTCTCTCTCTCTCTCTCTCTCTCTCTCTCTCTCTCTATCTCTTGTACATTGAATACTTAACTTGCCCGTAAATTAATTTTAAAAAAAACAGCTCTACCTTTCTGTATAGTCAATTTCTGACTATAATCTCTTTCTGTATTTAATTCGCAACTTGACGGTGAAAAATAGAAAAAAAAGGTAATCCCTCCACAAACACAAACACACACACTCACACACACACACATACCGGAAATTTCTGAATGATATTACTAGTACCTTAGTATATTATGTGTACTGCAGATTCCAAAAAAAATTTACTGTTAATTTTTTCTTTTGGTTGAAAAATAAACTCGGGAAAACCATATTTATATATTTATTTATTTATTTATTTATTTATTTATTTATTTATTTATTTAATTAATTTACTTTTCACTTTATTTTATTTTATTTAATTATTCATTTATTCACTTATTTATTTATTTATTCATTTATTTATTTATTTATTTTGGACATTATGGCCAATCATTTAATTAAAAAGCTGTTTGTATAGTTAACATACTGCTTCTTTTGTATCAATTACATCTCTAATTATTACATATAAATAATAATAATTTTCAAGTAAAAGGAGTTAGAAAGAACAGATGTCATCAACATTAATTATTTAAGTGATTAATACACTTAATCATCAAACATCATCTTGCTGATTGATGTTAGAAATACTAGTATATTACAGGTAAATTTTGGAATGCATTCCTATCAACACATATTTTATCTAATGCAATTAAAATTCTATATATAGATAAAAATGATGACTGCAGAAATTATATATGAAATTTTTATTAAAATAAATAAATGAAATTAATTTGATCCTTTTGTTGTAAGAGATATTTTAAAAGAGATATAAGAAAATTTTTCACAAATAAATGAAAAATGTCCAGCTTGCTTTTTTTCAGTCACGTGATCTCATTTGCATATTATTAGGACATATTTTTTAATTATCAACACCAGTATCATCTCTTTCATCGCTACATAGGTAAGGTGATGGACTTGAGGGACCAGGGTTCGATTTCCAGTGAGAGCGGGTAACAAATAAAAATTTTAATTATAAAATTTCTTGTAATTTCTATTTAATTAATTAGCATCCAATTAGAGTAAAGAATGTAATAAAAAAATAAAAATAAATAAATAAAATTAAAAACTTGAGATTAAAAATTATATACAGAAAATTAATTTATTATCACTTTATTTTTTTTCAAAATTAATAAATGCAATAGTTTTTTTCAAATAAAATTTTAAGAAAGATAATGATAAAAATAATATATCATTGCTTTTTTTTAACAAAAAGGAAAAATATAAATTATTCCTTAAAGATCCTTAAAGCCTGCTTAAAGGTCCTTAAAATTTCAGTTTCATTAAGGATCTTTAAGGGGTCCTTAAAGACTCCTTAAAGGCATATTAAAGGATCCTTAAAGCCCCCTGAAAGGTCCTTAAAGGGACATTTAAGGCAGCTTTAAGGAGGTTTTTAGGATCCTTAAAGATGCCTTTTTATCATGTGTATGAATCCGTAAATTGACACTTATTATTAGGAAGATAACTAGAGCCAGTCGTTTCACTTATGTTATATAACAGTAAACTAATTATCAATAATATCTTTGATCGTTTTATTTTACAGGCCATTGAATACGCAATGGCAAAAGGAGTCTAGTTTCTTAAGTAATTGTTTGATAAATTTAATTTTAAATTTTTAAAACATGGATCAAAATTTTATTCGATTGACGGGGTTATGCGGATTATTCGATTAGAGATATTAAAGTTTGTGTTATCAAAGTTCTATCGTATCTACAATATATAAATTTTCAAACTTATCTTCCTACTCTGTTACGAAAAAGACTATTTAAACTTTCTAGTCTCTGTACACGAAGTATTTTATTTAACCATTTATGTAATTATTAATTCAGATAATAAAGGTAAGAGTAGAGTTTGGAATTACCGTGTATCCCTGTCAACATAAAACGTGATGTTTAAAGATTCGACGTATATACAATGGTTTTAAAACCAAATTTTAAAAAATGACTTTTAATAATTAAAGGACAAAACCTTAACGCACAAACACATGACACATCAAAATTGAACAGGTATTTTTGTTATTTATCTTAAACAAATGACAAAATGTATCTTCCTGGTCCTGGTCTGTGTAAATAGTCTATTTTCAAACTTCCTTATCTTTAAACAGAACGTTTTTTATTTAACCAATTTTTTTTATTAATGTTAAAAATTAAACGAAATAAGAGTACTGTCATGCTCTTTAGATTCCATGTATAACTGTAATTATAATCTTTTAATTATTTACTTATGTATGCATGCATTTTATTGAAACCCATCGTCATGGCCTGTGTAGAGAGTCTATTTTAAAACTATCTAGTCTTTATAGAAAAATCTTTTATTTGATTAATAATATAATAAAACACAATCATACCTCTTCATATATATGTCTTGTCGCCCTTAGCATTTAAATGTATGCTCTAAAGATTCGACGTAAATGAAACAGATTTCATTTAAAACTAAAGAATATAATAACAATAATTAACAAAAAGATATGACCCTTATAAACACACACACACACACACACGCACAAACACACGTGTGTGTGTGTGTTTGTATGTGTGTGTGTGTGTGTGTGCTTTTTGAAACGGCTTTCTGGTCTGTTTAAAACAAGTCTTAAGGGTTTTTTTTAACTTACCAGTATCTTTTATTTAACCAATTATGTAAGTATTATTTTAGATAAAAAAGTAGAAAAAAACTTGTCATATTCAGATAAATTCCAATTTCATTACTATGAAATTATTTTAAAGGGATAAAAATCAAATTCTTATAGGCAAAAAAAGTGCATCAAAACAGTGTTATATTACGGAAGATAAATCATACATTTGTTCTTGATGTTACATAACATAAACATTTACCGAGAGCCGCATTAAAATCAGTAATCCATGACATATCAAGATTGAAATATTTTATCTGTTTGAAATCCAACAATATTTTTACACAAAAAAAGAACTGTTATATAAAAACTGTCTACATTTGTTTTACAATGGGCAGATGTAGAGCTATGTCTATTAGATCGAACTCTGTTTTACAAATACTTAAAAAAATTATCAGGTCATTGTAAGAGCTTTTATAACCCATCATTGTATTCAAGCAAAAACTTCTTCCTTGAAAACAAACATACGATATTAATATAAACAAGCTATTTGATACATCGATAAAGGACTAGAAACTCTCGTCAAATCATATACAAAACACGTACGCAAATATTCATAATGCCTATGGTGCTTTATATCAAAACCTTTTACGATACTGTTTTTGTCAAAGTAATTTTTCAATTCAGTAAAAATATAAACTAAAAAACGAAAGGCACTTTTTATATAAAAGTCCATTTGAAACTTTTAGCGATTCGTGTATTCATACATTAAATATAAGAATAAAATCACATCAATTTAAGACTATATCTTGTCAGTAAAAGAAAAACACAAATGATAAATCTGCATAACGATAACAGTTTTCCATTAGAGTAACAATATCTTCTAAAAAACGGGAACTCTAACATCTAATTTGGACGGACGTTCACTAAATTTATAATGCGCATGAACGTCATTTTACCAGTTATAAAAACATCAATAAATTACTGTTAAAATCAAAATCAAATACTTAAACTGTTGAATATAAAGGCAACGTTTAAAAGATTCATAACCTATAATAGATTCTTAGATAAATATATATATATAACACAAATACCAGTTGAATTTTGATGTGCCAGATGTGCACATTTCGGAAATTCATTCCTCATCAGTGACACTAAGACCGAAAAGTTTGATAATAAAAAACTTAAGACAAACAGTTTGAAATTAATGAATAAAAAGTTCTAAAATTATTTAAATCCAAATCCAGCTAAGGAATGCTTTGCATGAGGGAACAAACCTTAGTCTTAAACAAATTTTACAATTTAAGGCAGCTGAAAATTTTGCTAAATGGTACATTTTCTGACAGTACAAAGTACTGCCTACTGAGTTATGGATACCCTCGGGGAGTTTCACTCCACCAGCAACGGCACCCACTCAGGAGTAGTAAATATAGAACACAAATACCAGTTGAATTTTGATGTGCCAGATGTGCACATTTCAGAAATTCATTCCTCATCAGCGACACTAAGACCGAAAAGTTTGATAATAAAAAACTTAAGACAAACATTTGGAAATTAATGAATTAATCTTATATTTATATAAGTAAATATATATGCAAAAACGCTGTTACACATAAGAAATTATGAAAAATACAAACTAAATATTTAAAGTTTTATGTTTGTAGCTGTTAATCTTAATCTAAAGTCTGACTCTGTATAAAGGATACATAGGTGTAAGATAATGTATGTTTCTACGTTACTAAATATATTTTCTTAGTGTCTTTAAAAATGTTATAATGCACATAAGGGTTTCAATAGAGCGAAAACCTTACCTACAAACTGTTAATATCATGTTAATAAAACGTTAACGCGTTAGAATTTTCCACTGGGATAATTGGATTATCCTTTTTTTAAATCCTTCATCTTTTTCGGTCTCTAGTGTCACTGATGATGAATGATTTTCCGAAATGTGCACATATGGCACATCATAATTTAACAGGTATTTGTGTTATATATTAACTACCCCTGAGCGGATACCACTGCTGGTAGAGTAAACTCCCCAAGGGTATCCATAACTCGTTAGTCAATATTTTGTGTTGTCAGAAAAGATACCATTTAGCAACATTTTCAGCCGTCTTTTTTGAAATTTATTTAAAACTAAGGTTGGTTCTCTTATGCAAATCATTCCTTATCTGGATTTGAATTCATATAATTTTGGAACTTTAGATTCCTTTATTCTTAACCGTTTGGCTTATCCATCAATCTTTTGGCCCCTAGCGTCACTGTTGAGGAATGGTTTTCCGAAATGTGCATATATGGCACATCAAAATTTAAATGTATATATTTTCTACCCCTGAGTGGATACCGCTGCTGGTGGTATAAACTCCCCGAAAGTATCCATAACTCAGTAGACTGTACTTTGTGCTGTCAGAAAATATACCATTTATCAACATTTTCAGCCGTCGTACATTTTGAAATTTATTTAAAACTAATATCTGTTCCCTCATGCAAAGCAATCCTTATCTGGATTTGGATTCATATAATTTTGGAACTTCAGATTCCTTAATTTTCAACCGCTTGACTTATGTTTTTTATCCATCAATCTGTTGGCCCTTAGTGTCACTGATGAGGGATGATTTTCCGAAATGTTCACATATGGCACAGGTATTTAACAATTAAACAGGTATTTGTGTTACATATTTATATGCACTGTGAATAGAATTATATTTGTCAAGATCAGGTTTTAGCCGTGTAAGAACAGTTATGATACAGAAATTACGTCATTAAATTTTAGACTGTTTAAAAAACTACAAGAAAAGAAATATTTTTATACAATGAGGCAAAATCTGTAGTTTGCAATGTCTTTTATAAAACAACACTCCAGGGGCCAAACTAGAACGGTCAAAAACACTAAAGACTCATTTTTCATAAAAAAAAACACGTCTTGTCATCAGTCTTTTATAAGGTGCTGTTTAAAAACTATATTATTTGTGTTTTACCTAATTGGACGGATACCATATGTTTGTATGGTTCGAGATATTACAACACTCTGTGTGTGTGTGTGTGTCTGTGTGTGTGTGTGTGTGTGTGTGTGTGTGTTATCTTCCCTTTCTATTGCGAAACAACCTATAAGCTGTTTCAGTTTGGGCTAATACAAAAAACTATTCTTAAACAATAAATTTGAATCTTGTTATAGTTTCTTTCTTCAAATTAACTCTTTGTTACGTTCGAATGCCTTTTAACTTTTTATTAATGAACCTTATAGACCCGTGTATCTGTTCATTTGGGTTTCAAAATGTAAATTCTTTTAAATTTAAGTGTATTTAGTTCTGCTTGGGTACTCAGATGAAATAACTAGAGTTGTTTTTCCTGGTTGTTTAAACGTAAGGTATCGTAGAGGAGAGTGAACATGTAGACATGTTTCAGTTAAGATATTTGATATATTTTTCTGTTTTTGCAACATTATCTTATAATGTACAGACACAATTAGGTGAGTAAATTCTGTTTTCAAGAACATTATACATTTTATGGATTTTTATATGATTATTGCATTGCTAATCATTTTAATATTTGTCACTGGATTGTTTCAAACACAAAATGTATGTCGAATTTATGACTTAAATAGCAGTCGCTTAATATTTTAAAGTACGCAATTTTCTGTGTTTGTCTCCATAGTTTGATATTTTTCAATTAAGATACCAAATCTTTTAGATAATCTATTTAAGTGACATAATCCAAGACATGTTTTACCAGTCGGGCAAAACCTTAAGTTGTATTGCAGGGGGGAATCGGATTCCAGGACCCGATTTGAAATTTTATCTTCCTATAAAAACTTGCCGTCGTGGTGTACTTTAATCTGAGGTTGATAAAGTGAAAATAATTCATTCAGAGTACGTCAGTCATGAATAAATGTACAAAAATGTATTATCGGTGTCATATACCGGAAATATAGTGTATATATACGCCCACTCTAAATCCGCCAATGTTGTCAATTTCGCAATTTTTCTAAAAATTAAGAACGAAGAAAAATGTCAATATTATATACAAAATCTGCCAATTAGTTTTGTTATGTGCTACTTTAAAATATTTATAAAGTGATGCATAAATAAGTATCGCATGATGACTTGCAAGCAATTACTTTTGAATCCATTATTTCATAATTATTCAAAGGTATTACTCCCTGAAAATGAAAAACTTAAGACAAAACGGTCAATAAAAATCGGTCAGTCGGGTATATGATCTTATAGCGTGACAAATACTATTGTTCCATAAACCTTCTGTAAATAGTCAAAGTTGAAATTCCCCGGTCGAGAGTTGACGACATATGGGACTCTGAAACAGAGACCTTGATCGGACAAACGGGACATTGGACTTGACACATTCTGGACAAGTAAATCTCGGGACAATAGTGACAGACATAGAAGTTAAACATTACATAAACACAGAATGAGGAAAACAAAACTCAAAGTTACGAAATCATTTTGCAACATATGTGGACGGCGCAATCCGGATGGTAGACCAAAAGAGATACAGTGGTCTTATAGCGAATTTTAGTCAAAATTGGAATCATGTTAGCTGTTTTGAATATTTCTTAATCAAATTAAAATAAAATTACGGAGAGTTAATCTTACTGTCGTTGAACATGGTGTCAACGGGACACATTATAAAGTTACACGTCTATATAATTTAGTAACGCAGTATCCTTACTGTCAGTCAAGTATATGTTTTTGCACACAGGTGAATAGATGGCATTTGCAAGCTCCTGTTGAGAAGACTGAACCTTATTTAAATTAAATTGCCATTTTAATGCCAGGCCAAAATTGGAGATTTTTGTGGATTCATTACCTTAATCCACCAGTGCACATTACACATGTACTTAGTTTCAGTGCACCAGTAAATGGGGTCACAAAAAATTAGTAGAAAAATAAAGTTAAAGAAAATTATTTTATTGGAAACGCATTTATTGATAGTGAATCTATGTTGAAGTGAAAGCTATTAAACTGAGTTATCAGGAATACACAAACCGAGAATCAAATGATTAAGCAATAAGGTCATTCATTGATATGATGCTTTAACGGTCGCGCGACATTCTCTCATAATCATCTTGTAAGGTAACGAATAGAGCATCAAAAACAAAAAGTATTATATATTTGTTTTACGTCTTGACGTGTTAAAATTCGATAATCCATATTCTGCCAAGATGTAGATATGTTGTCAAACACAAAAACTAACATATTGTTGATGCTATAATCAATATGTATTAGTAATTTTTCCTTACGTATTGTGTTTGACAAATATCAAGAATCCATTTTGAGCACTAGATATTTATATGTAAGATTTCTGTTTTGGAAACGAACAAAGGAGTAATTTCAGACATTTTTTAAATTTAAAATGGATTTTAAAAAAAACAAACAAATAAATAACCCCTTAAAAACCCTTATAAGAACAAAAACAAACAAAATAAGACACACGGAAAAAAACTGTTTTCGGGGGAGGGAATAGGGTTTTTAAAGACTTTTAAAACGCTAGTCTATTACCTTCATATGCACAATTTTAAATAAAACCAGCAGGGGACCCGTGTTACTTTGGCGAGTACTATTTTAAACCTTGAAATTGACAAAAGAAAATGTTACCTTAGCTGACCATCTCAAAAAGAACTATGTTCTACTTAACAAAATAAACAAGTGGCACTGAGTTTGCTGCTTTATTGTTTATAAAATATGTCAATGGAATAATATGATCACTTTCATTCATTATTCAAAAACATTTGAGACCTTCGTATTGAAAATTTTTTATGTTTTGTGAAGACTGTCTATTTGGAATTGAAGATAAAGATGTTGATCCTATACAATGTTACTGTAAAGAATAAATACAAATTAACTTAATTTTTAATTGAATAAATCATAATATCAATTCTCAAGAAGTGTTTTTATATTGTTGAAATTCGAACTGTTAATCTATCAAAATTCCACGACGCGGTTCATTTTAAATGGTTGAGGGTCTAGTTTCAACACCTTTGGTTTTAACGTTAGAAAATGAACCCCGGGTCAAATTTCAACCCGCGTCAATATTCTTTGTTACAACAAATTGATTAATATTACGTATCGGAATCTTTTTTTAAACAGAGAATGTTTCTGAAAATTTCCAATTTTAAAATTTGCAGTTTGTAAATAAACGTCGATTTTATTAAATATTCCAATCGTAAATGACACTTTTGTCTCGTATTGGACTCGATATGTGACCTAGTAGCTCATTGTTTCGAGCATACCCATAGTATTTGGCTAGGCCAGTTTGGTCGCTGTTATTTTTCCTTTCGTACTACATTTGGTACTCGTTCGACCTTGGAAGTGGCCGATAAACAGGTTGAAATGGGTCCCCGGATGGAATCTTGTGAAAAGGAAGGAATGTGTCGGACCGGGCTCGATAGGTGGCAGGGTTGTTCATTCGGTAGCGCGTACTGCAAGTATGGGAAGGTCTCTAACCCGGGTTCCAGTTCCTGTTTTGCCGCTGTATTTTTCCCTTTTCTATAACATTTTGGGATTCATCAAACCCTGAGAAGTTGCCTACCAAGAGGTTGGTTCAAGGGTTTAAACCTCGACTTGAACCGAAAAAGGAAGGGAGGACAGTAATGAGCCGGGCTCGATAAGTGGTCGGGTAGCTCAGTCGATAGAACGTACCGCTAGTATTGGTAAGGTTCGGGGTTCGAATCCCGTTTAGTCACTTCATTTCTTCCTTGTCCTGTTACACTTCATTTTCAAAACCTTATTTCATACAGCATTCGATACTTTAAATTATGACCATTTATATGACCATTTTGCGTCAATTATAAACTCAATCGGGCTCGATAAAGTTGGTCTAAGGATAGACATGAACTTGAACCAAAAAAGGGAGTGCAGTGACGGACCAGGCTCGATAAGTGGCCATGTAGTTCAGTCGATACAGTGTATGGCTAGTATTTTGAAGGTCCCGGGTTCGAGTTCCAGTTTAGTGCCATAGATTACCCTGTTTGAGACCCTAAAATTTACACCTGTACCCGATTATATAACACATTGTAATTTAGCTACCTGTTTATATAGATACTATGAATACTACTATATATGCATGCGTAATCAACTGTGAACAGGTGGTGAGAAGTTTTATCAAAGTAAATTAAGCCATACATTTATTCTTTGTCAGTCTGTAAATATAGACATTTCTTTATAAAATTGTGGCGGTTTGTCGAGAGAAAAACTCCAGAGTCCCCGTTTTTTTTTTTTTTTTTTTTTTTTTTTTTTTTTTTTTTTTTTTTCAAGTTCAAACACCGATTTTTACAATTTTGTGCATTTTTAGAGCTTTTTCAAACTGTTTCGTTGTGGATAAATTAACTTTTAGGATTAAACGTAATTGGATTTGGAATTTATTTCATTTTGATTTTTTGTGCGTGTGCATATCGTTCTTTTTCAGCTGAAATGGAAATGGACTCTGGATTGATTGGTAAAACTTGTTTTATTTATTTTTATGCATGTGTAGATCGATATAGCTTCTTATTGTTAAAATATGATTAATAAAAATTTGTTCTTTGATATTTATATCATTAAAATGATTATATGACGGGCGAAAGGTATAACATTCAACAATAATATGAGTTAAAAACCACCACGGACCATTTCGGGGGACCGTTAGTATTTACCCGCTAAAGTTGAAAAATTTTAGCGCTTGAATTCTTGAATAAAACTGCTGCAAAATATTCACCATTTACAGTATCACAATCAATTTTGATTCAATTATAATCTCAAATGGTCTCAATAAGTGGTCGGGTAGTTCAGTCGATAAAGCGTACCACCAATATATGAAAAGTATCGTGTTCGAGTCCTGGTTTGGTCGCTTCATTTCTTCCTTTTCCTGTTACACTTCATATTCCAAAATTCATTTCATTAAGTAACTGATATCATATATTATACCTCTTTTTTGCGTGGATTATAAACTCCATTTACAAATGGAAGCACATTGAATTTTTATTAAATAGTTTAATTCAGTAGCACGTGACAGATCAAATAGTAACTTTTTAACAAAATCGTGAGCAAATAAATCTGTTTCTAATCGAAATCGACACAGGAATGGACTTTAAAAAAATATCTTATAATACACTTAAACAAGTCTTGGCGTTGACGTTTTCCTTATGATTCCTATGAACAGCAGACTCTTCTGCCAAAGTCGTAAATAACATTTCATTGATGAGAAAAGTCTAATTTTTGGATTGTTAAACCACGTTTTCAGTAGGATCTTTATTTTTGCCGAACATAAGACATAGTTTAATTGCTAGAAGGTTCCACAAGAACCGTTACCTCATAAAATATAAATTCTAATCGATTTTGTCACATTCTTTGACGTGTTCCTGTTTTGCTTAGTGAGAAAAACTCGGATATAAAATTATCTAATACATCAAGGAAAATCAAAACTATTAAGATTTCTCACTGAATGCTCATGTTACAGTAGAATAACAATGGGGTTTTACGTCCGAATGAAGAATATTGCACTTTTATCGAGACCTCACTAAGAATATGTGAAATGCCAGAAAATTTTATCTTGGCTGTGCGCTTAGAGCAATTTGCAGAAAGGGTTCTTTAACGTGCCACGCTTGCCTTGACACTGGGCATCGGTTTTTAACGTCTCATCCGAAGGACCCGTGACTTGCATTTCTTAATGCTGAGCGCTTTGTGAAAGAATAGTCACTAACAAGTCTTGGTCAGACGCGACCGGGATTCGAACCCTCGATCTCCCACATACGAAGCAATCACTATACCAACTGAGGTACCGTAGTGGTAATAAACATCAAGCCAGTCCACTCGAAAAAGTGCAAAGAGCTCACTAGTTAAATATAAAAAACTATTGGTAGGAAATAAGTAACAAAAGAAAAGAAACTTAAGCAAGAAATGTGTTTAACTAAAATATACTTCTACAAGAAAAATGTTTAATGCTTAACATTAATAATGAATTTTTCTACAGGTTAAAAGAAATCACATCAAATTAGTCATTGTTATTGATTTTGAATGTCAGCTTAAGATTTTGTTCTGTTAAAATAATGTCTGAGTTTGTATAATTTTGACTTGGTTACTGTGACTGAGTTTGTCATGCATCATTATCACCGTTTTTAATTACATTGCTATAACATTGTAATGTTCGTTGTGGTCAATTTCAACTGGAGTAAGTCATTTCAGTAAAAGTGTCTTGCGTCATAGTCAAGATTGTAATATTTATTTAAGAGTAAGTTCTCGATCTGTGAAATAACCGAAGTTATCGTGAAAAACCTCCGTCCTTTGGCAAAGACGGGCAAACTTTCTTCACACTAAGATCTGCCTGAGTTGAGATTAAACCTAGACAGTGAGAGGCATTGTAAAACATAGGGGTGTGATCTGTAGACAACTTGGTCACTGATCTTATGGATTTCAATCAGTATTGTATTTGATATGTTTAGGATGATAAAAAGTTAGTTGTTATGACCTGTGTATGTTCGAAGTGTTTCGGATTTGAATGTTTCCGGTTATTATTGCACTCTCGTCAATCGTATGAATATTTTAGTTATAATAAAATAATTCGAGTCAGCCGTTGAATGATTGAATCAGGTTTATTTTGCCAGTCGGTCGAACGTATTAGTGATGCATTCGTACACAATATTGGCGACGAGGATGGCGAAAAATGGACGTTGATATTTTTGATAGAATTCAGGGGAGCTTTTACAACTGCTTGAACAAGCGCGTAGTAATGTTCATTATAACAACAAAATGAGAGACTTAGACTTGTTTATTGTTTCACAAGCGGGTCCTTAACTCTTACAGAGAGTAGCTTAGACACTTTACATTGGTTTGGCACTCAATCAAGTCATTCGATGTCGCCATCAAGAAAGACTCTGATTTTAATCGCGCAAAATTAATTTTGTTTGAGACTCATAAAGTTGTTTTTAATAATGACTTTGGTACTGTGAAAGGTATTTAGTCAACGTTAAATCTAAAACCAAGTGCTACATCCAAGTTTTTTTTTTAAATTCGTCGCCTTGTCTGGTGGACAACGTTTCACCGAGTTGGAATTGCGTCATACAAACTTACAAATGATAAATACAGAAAAGGGTTTGTATTGATAAAATCGCTTGGTATATGGTGTCGTGTCTGCGCCAGCCATTTGGCAAAGAACTAAAGACATGGTTTTACAGAGTCTAACCGGAGTAAAATGTTTGATTTAACATATGATCATAACTGGAGCATCTGAAGAAAAACAACTACGTTACCTGAATGCAGTTTTAACATTTCTTCAAGCGTATGGCTTGAGTTTTAATTTGAATAAATGTGAGTTCTTTAAGGAGCTTCTGGTGTTCCGTGGACACGATCTTTACGCTGAAGGTCTGAACAAATCGGAAGCTAAAATCGATGTAAGACCCAATGCACCTTATCCGTACAATTTACATGAATTTAATCATTTATCATGCAAAGTTTTTGCCGAATCTGACTGATGATTTGCATCCGCAACATGAACTGTTAAGTAAGAACCAAACGTGGGTCTGGATGAATTGTGCAAGGATTTCACATATGGTTGTATGGTAGATATTTCTCACTTATAACATACCATAAACCTTTGACCTACATTTTCTGTCAAGGTAAAGTCATTTCACTTCCTTCTGCTGCTAGGATGCAACGATATGCCTTGTTCCTGTCGGGGTGTAATTATACCATTATGTATCGCGATACGCACAACGACGAAAGTTTGTCTCGTTTGCCTTCCTACTCACAGGAATTATCTGACATGTTTTTTTTTCGCAGCCGGAATCCTTGCCAATTGATAACAATTATTTGTGACAGGGAACCAGTGGTGATTCGACAATGTCTTTGGTGTATAGTTTAGCGTTAAATGGATGGAACGTGAAACCGCAAGACAAGAAATTGATAACGGAGTTAAACGGTAAGGACAAGCTTACAACACATCGGGCTGTCTGTAGGGGTGGATGAGGGTTTCATGCGCTTATTTGTCTTAAATTGAGAGGTTTAGTTATATGTTACAGTAACTACAGACTGGTCACTTAGATGTTGCGAATATAAATGCAGTAGGCCGGAGTTATGTATGGGGTCCTGATTTCGACAAAAATGTTGAAAACCTTGCAAATTCCAGTGGTGGCTGTCGTGATTATAAAGAATCGCCACATATTGCTCCAATTCAGCCGGGGAAGTGACCACCAACCAGGCCATGGGAGAGAGTTCAAAAAGAAGGACCTTTCTTAGGGTTAATTTTTTTGATCGCAGTCGATGCACATTCGAAGTGTCCAGAGGTCGTGCGAATGCGTGAAACAATTTTCGGACAGACAGTCGAAGTTTTGCCTACTTTGTTTCCGAGGAACGTTATTCCGGCTCATATAGTTAGCGATAACGCGCTTAACTTCTGAAGAGTTCAAAACATTTTTAGTCTAATGGTATCAAGTACGCACCTTCCGTGCTCTTCCATCTTAGCTTAAACGGATTAGCTGAACGATTCGTTCAATCGAACCGCCCGCCAAATTGTTTATGAATCGGGTTTTGCAGTCTCGAATGGACCTGCTCAAACTTTACGTCGTGAATAACCAAAGTGATATGATGGAAAGACGAAACATTCGATTGCATTCATCTTCTCATGTTAACGCATTTGCCATTAGAGTTTATAGATTTCGCAACTCATATAGACCAGCTTAGATATCTGGGTCAATCACTGGGCAGATCGGACAGGTTTCGTATCAAGTTGAAGTCGCTCCCGAGGTTGTCTGTCTGACCAGTCTAAAAGTACAAATAGGCCGGTTGCATCTGATATGGTATGTGCCATTAATACTCCTGCAAGAGTAGACAAAATAATTGGAATTGATCCAGAGGTTAAGTGGCTGTAAAGGCGCGTGTTTCGAGATTTTTTTCGCGGATTGGAATTTTATACAAGTTTGCATGTACGATTCAGTTCTACCACGTTCGCTGTCAGAAATACTAATGATTTGCAGGTGTGTTGGTGACCCAGATGTTCAGCATATAGAAATAGTAATAGAAATGCAGCAGATAATTTTCCAGCAAATGTGGTACTATAAGTTGACTATTGACTCCAACATAAATCTTTTACAAACAATAGAAAGAGTCTTCGTAAAGTAGACAATGGCTCAGATCTTAAAGTAGATAGTCGTTTTGCCTAGAAATTCGGAATTTCCCTTGTAATTGTCCATGGTTTGAAGGTCAGCATATGGTATGGTTTACTTTGTTAAAGTTCCAGTGTGATTATCACAGTGTCTGTATGCCTGTGTGACTCATACTGGATTCACTTAGGTATCTATTTTAGTTAAAAAATCTAGTAATTCTACTGATAGACCGGAAATATATTAAACTGAATTTAAATTAGGGTCTGGTAAGAAAGAAGTTGCGTTGTATGCCTAAGGATCATCGAACAACGGATTTCAATTTTAAGTTTATCACGTGATCTCCGTCTGATTGAGTCTGTATTGCGTTTTATTTCCTAGTTTGAAGTGTGTGTGTGTGTGTGTGTGTGTGTGTGTGTGTGTGTGTGTGTGTGTGTGTGTGCGTGTGTGTGTGTGTGTGTGTGTGTGTGAAGATAAAACGACAGCAGACAGAAGGAGTCTGCGACTTTATTATACCGTATGCAAATTCTGAAGAGCGAAATATCGGAATAACGGAAGATTAAAGCAAAAGTAACGAAAAATAAATAAATCGCGGTTTTGATGATTTTATAAAGCGCTTATAATCAGTATGAACACTAAAAATATTCAATCTTCTTTTATATCGATAGTGGCGAAAAATCTAAATCTTTGTCTGTTTTCTTGGTGTTTCGATTTTTTCTGTTCCAAGTCACATGTCATTATATATTATTATTATTATAATTATTTTTATTTATTTATTTATTTATTTATTAATTATTTATTTATTTATTTTGATTGCGCGAAAATTGGCATTCGGACGGTTGCAGTTCTCTTGTTTTAAATGACAGTTTACTTTCAGAACAGTAGCACGTCATTCAGATATAAAGATTCGTATCTTCCAATGAAATATTGTACTCTTAGTACAATCATGTCAATCAAATATTTCTCAGCTCTTTCTGAAAAAAACCTGTTAATTTTCAAACGAGATTAGACAAAGGTATTTAGTACATACACCATACGTTGTATTTACCAAAATATACAGCTATTTGTCGCAGCATTGACTTTGAGCAAACGAAACGCAGTTTTTTACTGGTTACCCAATTTTTTAACCAACATTATTACTTGACTTTTCCAAATACTGATAACATGCGTTTTTTTCAAGTTTGTCCTAAACTATAACAAAAGCTACTTATACTTATACTTAATTGTGTATCTGTTGTGTCTAACCTACTGTGAAATTATCTACAGTGTCCAAGATCGAACAGATGGGTATCTGTAACAACTGTATCTCTGTCCTGTTAAATCTGATGGTGACAATCCTGTTTTAAATTACCTTGCAAAATTATCATAATAAGCACTGTCGTTTAAAACATCAATCACTTTGTCATTTTTTTAAAAATAAAAGACTTCATAATTTCACGAAAAAATAGTACACTGTTTTAATGCATGTTTTTAAGTATTTTTTAAATTCTCTATTTTAAATAAGTTCGATTTGTGTGTGTATTTCGAACCGATACTTAAAATAGTATTAATTCGTTGGGAGTATTTAGACCTTCAATTTATTCGATCTTAAAAGATGAGAATGTTACTGCACTTATTATTATTTTTCTACCTACATCCCTTAATAAAGGAACTTTGGCTTTGAAAAATAATTTTGTTCTCAGTCCTGAAAAATAGCGCTTTTTGTAAGTAAGGCTGGTAAATCAGAATCTGCTATTTTAAAACCAAAAATCATGAAATTTGAAATTGGAGAAGAGACAAATTTTAATAGTTTAGAAATTTTGTTTTGTTTAACGGATGTAGTAAAAATCAAAACGAAATCATTGTGCTGTTTTAAAATCTCAATGGATACTTTTTTAATTTGCAATGCAGAGATGCGAAATTAGCTTGTCAAATGTTTTGTATTTGTACACTGTTATTTATTATTATTATTATTATTATTATTATTAATATTATCAATTATAAATTTACCCATTTTCTTTATTTGTTTCTTTTAATAACTATAATTTTTACCTACATTTTGACTAAAATTATGCAAGTTTTCAAAATTTATTGAGCGGAATTTGCAACATAAGGTATTAATATACCATTGTCATTTACTTCTGTTTCTAACTTTCAATTGTATCTTCAAACTTTTTTAAAACTTATTTCTCTGCTTGGTGTAACACCTAAGTTGATTTTTGACAGATATGATAACTAAATTTTTTTTTTTTTTTTTTTTTTTTTTTTGATGTTGTTTATAAAGTTGGTGATTTAATCTCGTCCAGAATGAGGTACTATATATTGTGTATCCATTAATCATGTTCCATGTGCTCGGAATGCACTTTTTTAATTAAAAAACATCAACTTTTGTATTTCCAAATCCGTAAATTAAATTAGTGTTTAGGGTTCCAATTATTTGTAATGATATTGTTCTTAAGAATATTTTTCGTAATACACTTTTTAAATTTCTTTTAAAATTTTGTTCTAGAAAATTTGGCATCTAATAAGACAGCAAAACAAAGCAGTATTGTTAATAGCTATGATGCAAGCAGGGCTGTTGATGGTAAAATCATTCAAAAAGTAGGTTATTGTTCACACACATATTGGAATACAACATCATCATGGTGGCGTAAATTTAAGCAACATTTACGGAATAGAATCTATCAAAACATACCACAGAAATACCACAAGTAAGTACAATATGTAAATGTCTTCATTTAAATCATGCACAAAACATAATTTGACAATATCTCTACATTTCGTTTGTCTTTATTTGTTCATGGATCTCTCTATTTCCCAGCCACGTTACTGCTAAACATTGTATCTTCTTGTGTAGAATTACTAAAATTACCTAATCATATTACATCAGTGACAAATATTGACCAGACATGATATTGAATCGGTAATATAAATGGATATAATTAAGATTTGAATTTTTAGCTGATGTGTATAGACCACTTATGCTTATTTTTACACAGATAAAATATGCAGAGTAGTTACTTTTTTTCACTCAATTTTTAAAATGAATTAAACATTGAAAAAATAAATTGGAATACATGTATATTAAAAAAAGATGAACCAAAAATACTAAACGAATAATTATTTTGGAAGAATTATTCTATATTTTTATTACTAGTACACTATCTTAGATTAAGTGCTCTATATTTTTCCATAGAACTGAAATTATTTGGTTGTTATCAAACTCAAAAATACAAACATATCTATCCACCTTTAAATCAAAATCCTAAACTAGAGAGAAACTGGAAATTAAACTTGTGAACTTGAACTTTGAAAGTGATATTGGATGCTTCAGAAGTGTAGTACACCCGCAAAGTATGACATCGAAAGTAAAAAAAGAAAGTAACATGTAACTTTGGAACTGAAATATATCCAGATTAATTTTTGATATAGCGACATCACACTGACGACCGAAAAACTTTTAAAGACCTTGCTAAACCTAAGCGTGAAATATCCCTGAGCTGACGATTGGTAAGCATCTTCTTCCATTTATAAAGTTATGGTAGTGGGAACAAGCTGTACCAAACCGTATTAGCTGTAACAAATACACTGTTAGTAGGTCAAACAGGTATATTATTACATAGAAATTAATGATAAGTTGCCAATTGAGAAAATTGTCTTCTAGTTTGTCATATAGCTTAAAACGTTGACTTCGTGAGTATCATATTTGAAGTATAATTCAAAATTTGGAGCTGAACTGAAGAATAAGTCGTATATTTTATTTAACATTCAATAGTAGAGATTCATAAATTTTCTAATGTTTGGCTTATCTTATTCAAATAATATATGTTTTGGTCCCTAGTGTCATTGATTAGGAATGAATTTCCGATCAAAATCAAACAGGTATTTTTAGTTTAAACAATATTTTATTTATTAAATATAAATTTACAAATCAATAAATACATAGGATTCGGTAACAAGCCAGATTCTTATATTAACCCGTATGCATATCTGTAATTTATATTTTCGACCGATGTTGATATATGTTTTTCAAACATGTAAATGAATTATATAAGTCAGTGTACCTCAATTTCATAAAACAGTCCACAATAAAATATTAATAGTTACTGTTATGAAACAAGTTATTGTACTGTATCAGAAGCGTTTGGTGAGTTTAATATATCTTTGAATAGTTGAAAACATTCATTGTTTTGTGCGTCGGAAGGTAAAACTGTGTCACCAAAATAACAATCGTTCAATACAAATATAACTTTGATTAAGTTTAGAGATGGTATTCTTACAAATAATATCGTTTTAGGGACATGTTAGCAAAAAATGAAATGTTGTAAACCGATTTTTTATCAAAATAATGTTTATTTTAAAATAAACTAGATTTCCATCTAGGTCTAGCATGTTGAATTTGACCTTGGCGTGACCCAGTTTGATAGAATGAAGGAATTTTTAGATGTTTTTTTCAATAGATCATAGAAAACCATATAAGTGTATCAGTTCTTAAATATTAGGAAATTTCGTTCCAGTCTCTAATAGTTTGAGTTTGACATTTTGTAAAACTGAAAAAATCGATGTTTTTCATCTGTCGCGTAGTGTGTCCCAACCAGTCTCTTTGTATAAGCGAGTAATGCTTGTTAATTTGGTGGCTCCAGTTACTATTCTTGCTTTTTCTATGTTAATTTGTTTAATCTGTTCTACTAAGTGTTCGGTGATATTGTTCAATACTATATCAGCATATTCTAATAAGGGTCTTATAAAGCTTATATATATCTTTTCAAGAGAGCGACAACTGATTTTATACTTAAGTTTTCTCAATAGGGCAGGTCTGTTATTAGCGTTTGATAAAAGAGTAACTATATGGTTACCCATCAGATGTTTGTTTGTTTCAACTTCGGTTATTGGAATGTGATTCATGGGAATGAAAAGACATATTTTTTGCGTGATATGATAATTGATTTGGTTTTATTGGAATTAAATGTAACTAGCCACTTTTGAACCCAGTTATGTGTAACATGAAGATCATTATTTAATATGTCAGCAGCTTCGAATGGGTCTTCAACTAATATATAGACGTGTCATCAGCAAACAGAGTAATTTTACTACGTATGGTATTTACTATGCCATTAATATAAACTATAAAAAGAATTAGACCCAGAATTGAACTTTTAGGAACGCCTGCTCGTATTACTTCCCAAGTTTAGGCTATATTATTGTTAAGAACGACTCTTTGTTGCCTGTCTTCCAAATAACTTTTAAACCATAGAAGTACTGGACCATCTATTCCAATAGACTTTATTTTTGTAATAAACTCTGTCGTAAGCTTTATTTATGTCAAAAATATAATCATAATTTCTTTGTCATTATCGGAGGTTTAGAAATATCATTACTGATATCTAAAAGTTTATTTTCAGTTGAATCACCTGGTAAGGACCCAGATTGAAAAGGTGTAATGACACTGTTGTCCTATAAGAAGTTATTTATTCATTTATAAACACATCGTTCAGTGACCTTACATTTACTAGTGAAATAGAACGAAAATTACTGACTTTGCTTGCATCTTCCTTCTTAAATATAAGATTAACATTTGCTTGCTTCCGATTAGTGGGAAATGGGGAGTTTTGTATTAATTTTGAAAAAAAAATTTTCTTAGCGGGGGAGATATCAGAAGTATATCAGAAGCCCGGATGAAAAGGAAAGGGTGAATATTGTCCGGACCAGAAGCTTTTGTTGCTTTGAGACAATGTATCATATATCTTCAATATCCTTAGAAGTACTTTGTAAGTTTGTTAGGGAGTATTCTGAAACGGGGAGAGATCCGTTAGTTGATTATCATTATAGAGATATGCTTGTTTAACAAAGAATTTCCTGAGTGCATCAGTTTTATCTTGCTCCTTGATTATCAAATTATTTCCAAAAAGCAAGAGTGGGATAGAGGAAGACGTTTTCATGCACTAAAACGATTTTGTAATTTGCCAGGATTCAATTTTTCAGTCAATTTACTGTAGTTATTTTCTTTGACTAATCTACATGCAGGAGTACATCTATTTCCTATATACCTAAAGTCAGCCCCGTAAGCAGGTGCAATGTTTTCCTTTGCCTTTGTATGAATTCGCTTGCGTTTTCTTATAAATTTTCTTGTGTAATTGTGCATCCAGGGATGTCGTTATGTCTTATTTTTAATTGTTTTTGCGGTATATGTTCCGAACCGGCTTCTTTGTAATGTTTTCAATCTGAAGGGCGTTATTTTCTAAATTATCTTCACTTATAAAATGCTAATTAGTCCTTGATTATTCTTTAAACTCAAATAAGCATATTTATAATACCACATTGTTTTTTTTTATACTTATTTTCTGAGGTTTCTTAATATTCTAGCGATAGCTGACGTCAAATATTATTTTTCCGTGTCAATACCACACCATATACAACCACTAAAAAGTCCATAATTGTTTTATTATATAATTTTACCACTGTGACATGTTATCTATGCTATTGTACATAATAACAACAACAACAGTCAGAAATTAATAGTAATAATAATGCAACAATTCCGCCATATTGTTTACTGTTGTGGAGGTGAAAGGGGGATTCTGAATTCTTAAAATAGACTTTGATATACATCGGATATACCGGATTCACATGTAACCATTTTAGTCAATCATAAGAATGAAATTGATAAATTATATAAAATATGTCATACCAGAGAAGTATATTAAGAAATATCGGACAGTATTGGAAAGGTTGCTTGTTACATAGTAACAGAAAACATGTATATCCATAATAAAAATGTTCGATGTGGTACACTGATATAAAAACACAAAGGTCAAGTGATACACTGTGAAAGTAACTGAGGGGAAAGAAAAAAGGAAGAAATTGAAAATGATAAGTCAACTAAAAATGGAAAATAAAATGTTAAACATAAGTTTTAATGTATAAATAAGGAAATAAGAAAAGTAAAGAACAGACCAAAGAGAGAATTTTGGATTGATAATAAGAATGTAAATTATTATTATTATTATTATTATTATTATTATTATTATTATTATTATTATTAATTTTTTATTGTTGTTTTTGTCATTATGTACAATATTATATAATTTAATGCTGTATAAGTTGTTTATTGTGTAATGATAATTATGTCGTGTGGATGGTGGATTAGTTAAACAAACAGAAAATTGTCAATTGTTCGACATTATTTTGTTACGAAGATACAGTGCAATCAGATCGAGGAGAATTTATTATAACAAATGATATTTATAACAGTTACATGTTGTACAATAGTTCATTAACGTTGAGATGATCCAAATTTACCGAAAAGCAACAAGGATAAATAAACGGTTTATCATTATATGGCCAACGCTGAAACGTTCACCGGTTAGGGAACATTTGCCCCTGAATGGCAACAGGGAGTGTCATAAATAGAAAAAGACAGCAACGTGTTAGTTCAGAACAGTGGCATTAGAGTCAGTTGTATCCTTGCGTTGGGCATAAGATGAAATTGATAAAGAGTTGGATCCATCACCAGATCGGAACGTTCCAAGTCGTCAAATACATCGATTCGAAATTTAGTGTTAGCTAAGTCGGTAACAAAGATTTTTCCGTCCCAAGTCCAGATTTTGTTGAGTTTTCCATCTAATGACAGTTTACGTGCACTTTAAAATATCATTTGCCTACGTTTAGTAAGATCCTCATTTATCAATATATTCTTCAAGTTGGGTGTATTTCGTAAGGTGGTCCGAGACTTAAGGATACATGTACGGCGCTTGATGTGATAGTTCGTGAACTTAACCAAAACTTGCCTATGGAAACCTTGTTGGGGACGTCCAGTTTGATGAGCGATCAATGTCATCGTCATTAATCGATATACCCATGTCGTTAACGACTTTTTTTAACATAACAATGTCATCAGTGTCCTCTGGGTTTGAATTTTCCGGAATTCCTGAAATCCTAACGGCATTACGTCGAGGGTATTGTTCCAGGTCGTAAAGTTTAATACGGAGGTTTTCATTGTCTGTTTCAGACTTTTATTCTCCTGTCTGAGGACTTGAATTTCGTTCTAAAATTCGTTTAGGATATCTTTATGAGTATCTATTATCATTTTTTTTTATAATATCGAGAACATCAGTTTATAAAGTAGGGCATACAGCGGATGTTATATATATATATATATATATATATATATATATATATATATATATATATATATATATATATATATATATATATATATATATATATATATATATATATATATATCTTTTAGTAAAATAATATTATTCGTCTTAAAAATCTTTTTGTCGTTTTCATATATTATTTACACTAAATTATGACTCTTGCTAATTTAAAAAGTAGTCCCCGTCCGTTTACGATAAGCTACACGTGCGCATGCTGGGTTCGATATGGAAAAGTATCCTACCACCAATTCAGTGAGACAAATCTTTCGCATATGCGAGAAAAAGAGAAATGTTTACGAGTTTGAGGACGAGATGGGGAAATTCCGCTCGAGTGGTCAGATTTTTCATCAAAAACGAGGCTCAGCCTAACAGCTTTTTAAAGCATTTTCACTAAAGGCTTATAAATTTCAGTTAAAATTGAAGGTGTAAATAAATTCCTTTATCGAAAAAAACCCCAATGATCCCTTTTTTATGGTTACATTATGTAACATAAAATTTAAAATAAAGACCATATTTCTTCCAAAGACCTGTGAAAATAAAAAAGGTAAATCACTATGTTCTACAAAGTGTGGATTATTACCATATCAAATCAGTAACTAAAAATGTATTCCTCTAAAACGCGACAAATGTTTCATTTACTGGATAAACAGTTTGATTTACTGATTTAAAAAAAAAAAAAAAAAAAACAAAAACGATTCTTTAAAAGCAGATACTAATAAGTTTATGCGATTTTTATCAGATATCGCGCTTCAAATCAATCGACTTAACAATTCGAACCTGCCATTTTAACAGATTAAAAAGAACATCCGAAAGATATATATCAAAGGTGGATTCAGTAAATAAAGAAATAGAAATCAAGGTCAAAACAGAGCTACGAATTTTTGAATTAAAAAGAATTGACAAGAGGGGAACTTTACTGTAGATAAACAATAATTTTATGAGTTACAAGTGAGTGAAAATCCTGCACTTAGCAAAGTTTTTGTACTGGATTTTCGTTTTATGCTATTAATCTGTTATATAGCCGAGTGGTTTACGCTTTGGGTCCGGATACGTGAAATTCGCTTCAAGGGAAATAACTCTAGAAAGAAAAGTCTGATCTCTTAACCATATGCAATTTTGCATTTCTCTCTTCAAAGCGGACACGACGGTATATCACACGGCCACCTTCGGACGAGGGTTCAAGTCCCAGCGCGCGATTTCGCTTTTCCGACCCTTCGGGGGATTCCCTTGTATACCGGGGTATCCTACTTCGATCCGGGATTTCCCAGCTATAATTAGACCTAGGAAATCTCTTCCGGTATCCCCACTTCCGGGACATTCCCCTCTCTCCGTGACGTCACTTTCCGTGACCCTATGACTTCGGACGTCATGAATATTAAAAGGAACACCATAACAGGGTAGGTTTTTCAGCTCCCTATATTACTGGGGCGTCTGCTTTAGTTGCCGGTCTGATGATGGCTTCAGTTGTCACATTCATGGAGATGGAATCATCTGATTCTGAAGCAGCATCTGATCTTGATTTCATGAATTTTAAACTTGAGCTTCCTGATTATGAAGACCTTTTTTCAAGTAAAGATTAATTTTTTTAAACATTAGAATTGGATAGTATAGAAGCTGTGTTCAATGGATCTACATCTTTGGGAAAGGAAGAGCTGGATAAAACATTGAAACAACCAGCTTTGGATATACCTACCCCAGAAACCCCTGCTGCACTGGAACCCTCTACTAAGCGGTTTAAGGCTATAAGTGAGAGAGAAATGGAGAAGCTTTTCGATGCGAGAGGGTTTTTTTTATTTTATTATTATTATTATTTTTTTATTTTATTTTATTTTTCATGTTGTACTATATTCTACTTACATTGTTAAGTTGTTTCAATAATTGACCCCGCTTTACTTTGAAGGCGGGAAAATTCAAATTTATGTGAAAAAAAATTAAAAAAGATATGTAAATTAATAAATTAACAAACGTAAATATAATAACTATTGAACAGCTTTAGCATAGCATTGTCAGTTATTGGATTATAAATGCCATAGCTTTGCTAGGCAAACCAATCATAACTCGCTTACGTGCGTTATTGAGTTTGCCTGGCAAAGCTATGGCATTTATTATCCAATAACTGACATTGCTATACTGTTCAATGGTTAAATAACGAGATCCTTATTCGTTATAATAAGATATTTTCAGTCGGTATAGCGTTATAGATTCTAATTATTTCGAGAACTTTTTAACAGCAATTTACAGACACCAAAACGCATTCATTTTCTCACAGAGAGAGAGAGAGAGAGAGAGAGAGAGAGAGAGAGAGAGAGAGAGAGAGAGAGAGAGAGAGAGAGAATCATATTATTACAATAGAAAACTGTTACTGCTTCTTGAAAAATTTGTTATTAGCAACTAATACAGCTAGCTCAACCAAGTATACGACATCAGAGCACAGTAAAGCAAAATGTTTACACAATGCACTAACGAATATATAAATCACACTTTCAAAAATTCCTTATTTAGTTAAAGGTTGTTTCAATTTAAGAAGACAGATACATTGTATATGACATCAACCGTATATTTTTCGGTTTTCATTAAACGTAAAACTTGTAAAGTATAAAAAGGTAAATCATCCACTGCTTACATTAATCTGTTGACCATTAATTTTTAAATTATCACACTTATTTAAGTCCTTTTTAATTTCTGGTTACCGCTAAAGTTTAAAGTAATATAAACACTTGATGTGATTACAATATTTATCTTGTTTTTTATTGGTATACCTAATGCAATACGCGTTAATACAAAAGTAAAAGAAATTTAAGAAATAAAAAAGTCATAATTTTTATAGATTACTGTAAGCAAGATAAATTGTGATAAAGTTTTAATTGCTTCTTAATAACTGATGCACAGTGACATTTATTCTAAAATTCTGCGTTTATTTTGTAAAATGTTTTGAACATTTCATGAATCATCTTGATAAAGCTTATAAGAAACACTACATCATATCAATCTGGCCCGCTAGTAGGGGTTTTGTATGGTGCATAACATTTTATTTACATTTGTTTTGCATTTTCTTGATTGTTCTACCTATGACAAAGAACTTAATATACATTAATTTTTAGCTTCAACTATTGTTTGTTTTCATAGTTAATAATATATATGAACGGTTATTTGTAGTCATTAATAGTTACAACTACTTCCTACATTATTAATGTTTATTTATTTATTTTTTATCTATCTATTTATATATTTCATTTTTATTCTAGGTTATAGATTAAACGGATTTCAAATAACTGAAAGTACTGATGGTAAGTGGGAAAATAAACAACCATGTTATGAAGACAAACTTGATGGAGAGCAACCAAGTATAGTAACTATAGAAGCTTGTAAAGGACCTGCTCGATATGTCAGAATATCAAATGATAAATATAACAATACAATCGACGCTGCATATGGACCTATATTGGAACTTTGTGAGGTTCAAATATATGGTAAAAATTTATATTCATAGTTATAAAGATAATATCTTTTAAAAACTGTAGCATAATGAAATAGTGTTGAACTTAACTTTGCACGATGGTAATAATTTAGAAGCACTATTTTATCAACGTGCATACTTTTATTGTGCTAAATTGTAAAATATGTCTCATTCCACATATTTAATGTTGCTTACGACCCTATCAAGGGTCTTCAAAAGGGCTTATACATCAACGTATATTATTTTATCCTGCTAATCAAACAAATATGCCTCAGTAGGCAGTACTTTGAACATTCAAAAAATGTACCTTTTAGCAAAATTTTCAGCCGTCTTAATTTTTGATTTTTTTTTAAAACTTAGGTTTGTTTCCTCATGCAAAGCATTCCTTGGCTGGATTTCGATTCATATGGAACTTTAGACTCATTAATTTTCAACTGTTAAGTGTATGTTTTTTTTTTTATCTATCAAAGTTTTCGGCAACTAGTATCACTGATGAGGAATAATTTTCCGAAATGTGCACATTGGGCACATCAAAATCTAATATGTATTTGTATAAATCCATATATGTTTAAAATTAAAAGGCACAATGATCAGTAGCCTAGCGCTTAAGAACATCCAGGAACAAGAGCCCATGTAATCAAACGAATATGTTATCTTTATAGTAGAAACTTATTTTATAGACATTTAAACCTTTTGTCAATCTTTAGCTTAGTGAAGGCGGGTTTATCTCCGTATCCTTAGATTGATTCTCTATTTGTAAACGTAACACTTCTGTCCTGTCTATACTATTTCTTATATTGAGTGAAAAAAGTATAAAAATAGTGGAACTAATACGTTCCTCAAATGTAGCATAATTATTTACTTAATAATAATTTATATACATTCTGCTGGTAATTAGGTACCGGAAGCTAATGCTAATGTTTCAAACATTATTGTTTATCATAATAATGTTACAAACATTTGTTGTACACATAAAATGAAATAAATAAATCGGGAAAAATTGGGTCAAAATCAAACGTATGACTATTTTGTTAACCCCAAAATAATGGTCGAGACCTTTGCAATATTTTAACAAAATCAATTTATTTTAGATAACTTCACAAGGTTATAAAATTTTGTTAAATTAAGCTATAGCATTAAATTTAGTAATTTAGCTTCATATAAAAAAGAAATACAGACAGCATATTTCGAGCCTCATATTGGGCGTTCCCACGCACTTCTGAAAAAAGATGTAATAAAGTGTTTGTTTAATTTTTTCTTATCATCAGTTTTATTTTAATTTTGAGCCATCATTGAGTTTAAGAGCTAAAAGGCGTTTAATTTTTAAAAAAGTATCGTGTTCCAAAGCAGATAACCAAGAAACAAATTATGGCAGATATGAAAACTACTTTATCTTTTTGTTGAAAACCTATTTTTTCCAGATACCTTTTCATGTTGTTGCAAACACTTTTTTGGTCTGATATTATCTGTATCATTCCGTTGTAGTAAGACTTGCAAAAAAAAAAAAACAAAACGACTAAACTGTCAAAGAAGTGATTTGATCGGTCAAAAAACTACTACATGTATATGTATTAGTGTCATGTGCTGATTTTAAATTTCTATTAAAATATTGTCATTTGCTGATTTTGAATGCATTATTTTAATAGAATATTCAAAATCAGCACCTGACATAAGTATTATTTTGTAATGTTTTTAAGTCTCTATAGCAGAGGTTTTATAGAAACCATAATGTTAGCTTCTTCTACATCTCAAGAAAACCCGTGAAATATCAATTTCAGACATATTAAGTCAAAAATTCTTACTTTACTTTCATTTCATTCAAATAATATAAAACAATACTTCAATAATATTAAGTTTTAAAAAATCATAATAATATGTCGCGAATCATATTTTCGGTTTACAAAAGTCAAATGTAGTGAAAAATATCAATTGATATTATATTTTATTAAACTTATAGGCTGTCCCCAAAACAAATATGGAAATGACTGTAGATCGGATTGTCACTGTGAACAGAAAGGTTGTTTCTATGAAAACGGAAAGTGCTTTGTTAGAGGATGCGAATCTGGATGGCAAGGGACAAGCTGCAATAAAAGTAAATAATGCAGTACAGAATTTTTCTTCAATGAATTATACATTCAATTACACATTTTGTAATAGAAGGCAAACGATTTTCTTATACACCTTTATGCCTCTGATTACATTTCGTTCTTTTGTACTTGAATGATTCAAAATTATCTACAGCCAATATCACAATATAGTTACCGAGTATGACAAAGTAATTACATTAGCATCATTAGTTAACGTTTTAATGTAGAATACCCTTTTTTTACATTTCGTAGTTAAAACCTTGATTTTCAATTTTGTTCACATTTTTCAACAACAACGAATATGCATCGAATGACCTAAAACTCAAGAAAAGACATATTTTTTCTAATTCAAAAAACGGAAAAAATAACAAAATGTTTTTGTCAACAAGGTACGAATCTCATAACAAGAAAGTTCAAAATAAGTTTTATAAAGCAAAATAGCTCTTTGTGAACAATATTTTATCCCTTCTATTATGGTCTTTAATTAATCAATAGGGAGGAATTAATCCTTTTACTTTATTTAATCTATATTATTGTATTTGCTTTAGCATGTGCTAAAAACAATTTTGGTCCTTACTGTGCCTTTACATGTCATTGTCGAGATGGATCCTGTAACCGGACGAATGGGATTTGTGATATGCCTGGTTGTGAAGCTGGATTGAAGGGAGACAATTGCAGTACATGTAAATATTGTTATTTAAACTGTTTTGAAATGTATTTCGTTATTTTATATTTGTTTTGAAATTTAGTTGATTGCCTCAATCTCTTTCATAATATATTTCTTATATTCCAAATGTAAGCACGTCTATTTTTTGAAATGTAGAACTCGTCACATGTATAAAAACGGTTTTGAAAATCAACGTTTGGAAAACAAAAACTTATTTAATCAAAATATTCTTTTCAAATATTCATAATGTATATATTATTGTTATTGTTAAACCACGAAAAATGTTTGAAAAATTTTATTACTATTGATACACACACGAAAGATATTGCTTAATATTCAATTCCTTATCAAAGAATATTTCGACGTGATGAAAAAATTGCCCATTGGAAAAAAACACATTGTCTAACTTTTATTTACAAAAAGTGCAAAAGCTATCTTTCGGTAAACTACATCAAAATAGTTTTGTTTCTTATAGTATGATATGAAGTTATGAATCACACAATCACACATAACATTGTTGAATGTAGTAGTATCTGGACCTTAAGATTAGAAACGCTTAGTCAATAACTTCACTTATATCTGTTAAGTATTGCTTTTTTCACATAATGAACTTATGAATTTTAACCTAAACAATTCGATACTGTGATTTATAAGCGACTTATCCAGTGAAAACTGTTACTATAAGGGGCCATCCAGTTAATTTGACAAGAGAGAAAACACGCTTGGCTTTTCGGAATTAAAAAAACAAAAACAAAACTGTCAGTTGCATAATACAAACTGTTAAGCGTTATCTTTATAATTGTTAAGCCTCATCTATATTTTAGTTTAGTTTTTAATCGAAAAGAATTAAATTATTTATCTTTTCTATGCATTTATCATGAATTATTTAGCATGTAATATGGATAAAAACGAATTCGGATTTGATTGTAATTCTACATGTAATTGCCATATTGGGACATGTAATAGTACAACTGGAAATTGTAATACACCTGGATGTAAAGCAGGATGGAAAAGCAGTTCCTGTAGTACACGTATGTGAATACTTAAAAGATTGTTGCATTCGTATGGTTCATTAATATTTTTCTTATCTTACCCTTTAATCTTTAAAACACTTATTCCCGTTTGTACAATAATAATGTTTCGTTAAAGCAGCTTATTCCTATGCGTGTCATGTTTGAGGTGTGTTTTTATACATTTGTTATAAGCTGTAAATAATGGAAGTAATCATAAAGGCAAAATCAAATTATTTGTTGGATGAAAATGAGAAGTCTACTTAAAAAGTCAAAATATATGCTTTCTCAGTACTGAAGTGAATAAGAATTTTTAGCAATTCTTAGTGGGAGAAAGTTCTGTCAGTTTACTTGTCGAATGTCGATGGTTTATTCCAGGCCCTCCAAATCCTTCCACCATCACTAAAATATCTTCAAAATTTAAACGAATGTTGACCGGGCTTTAAACACCAATAATCAAATACCATTCTTACTACTTCAGTTATCAATTTGGTTTTGTTTTTTTTTTCTCAAGCATGTGATTCAATTAAAAATGAATTCGGATATGGATGTAATGCTACATGCCACTGCCGTATCGGTTCCTGTAATCAAACAACTGGTGACTGTGTTACCCCTACATGTAAAGATGGATGGCTGGGGACGACTTGCAGTTCACGTATGTAAATATCGAAAAATAAATCATAATTGTTTTAGATTTATAACATACATTTGAGTTTAGACACAACACTGTACGGTTGTGTCAGCTAAGTAGTTCATGTGCCTATCACATACAGCAAATGAATTCATCATATTGCTTTTGATTACTGTATTGTATCCGATACATTCATTTCCTTTTTTACAGACAGCGTCAGGAATAAAAAGCAAAAGCGACACTCTAAATAATTCATATATTTCTCTATTTTAGCCTGTATGGATAACATGTTTGGTTTTGAATGCAATAGCATATGCCACTGTAAAGAGGGTAGCTGTGATCATACTGATGGACACTGCTTTAAACCAGGATGTAAACCAGGATGGAAAGGAAACAATTGCAGTATACGTAAGTTTGAAAAGTTTGTTACACAAAAAAAAATACTGTCTAATCAATATATTTTGTGCAATTGTTGCTAGATTAACGTTTTCGTCACGTCGAACCATCACGCTACTATATATATATATATATATATATATATATATATATATATATATAATGTACCATATAGCAAAATTTTAAGCCGTCTTTAATTTCAAAATTTATGTAAAACTAAGGTTTATTCACTCATGCACAACATTTCTTAGCTGGATTTGGATTTATATAACATTAGAACATCAAAATTTAACTTGTTTTTGTTTTGTGTGTATATTTACATCTAATTAGGTTTTGTAAACCGGAAAACAATATGCGGAAAATCTTGACATAAAGATTTGCCGGATTTGGGTTTTTTTGGTTATTCAAAAACAAGCATAACTTTTTGTTTGGTTATATTTTTAACTTTTAGAGATTTTCAAAATATGTCTTTTCGAGATTAATTAAATGGGACAATTTTGGTAAGGCACTTAGATGTTTCAGATTTGACAAAAGTTTATGTAATGAGGCGAAATGTATATCATACATTTATGTGTATGCCACTTAATTAAGCCCGTAATATGTTTCAATGACTGATCTCAACTAGCCAAAATTTACAGTAAATTGACAAAATAGGCATAAGCTCATCTTGACCAAACTATTTGTAAAAAAAAAAGTAACAAAAATAATTGAAGTGATGTATTTAAACTTTCGCTTAACTAGTAGACCTATCATTTAAGCGTCGACAAGTAGGAAGAGTGTAGTTTTTATGAGTAACATTAATATTAAATATTTTCGAATTTGTAATATTTTGCGAAATATTTCTTCTCAAAAAAGAATGCGATGATAACACATTTGGCCAAAACTGCAAAGGCACCTGTTTCTGTTTAAATGGAACTTGTGACAAAATAACTGGCGTTTGCGATATTCCTGGCTGCAAACCCGGATACCGGAAGAAAACCTGCAGTGTTGGTAAGTATCATCGCACTGAATATATTTAAGGTTAATGATTTTATTCATTTACATATTGTATTTGCTCTAAAAATTTCTTTTTTAATTTGATTTCTGGATGCTGTTTTAGTTAAGAACTTAGGTAGTTATTTATTTTCCAATATTTCAAGTCTTACTTACAACAATAATAGTCTAAAAGACAAAACGATTTATATTTTTTTCATTTTATTATGCGATATTCTCTACTTCATTACAATTGTGTTTACATTTGCTATCTGATGCTGAATCAATAACATATTTCACAATGAAAAAGCTTTAAATAGACTTAATGTTTTAAAAAGGTCATTGACTATTATACAATCTGTATGGGCTTACTCGGCTAGTGTCTCCTTTGTCCAGTGGAGCTCCTGGAACATAACGATGTAATAATAAATACAGTACAAATACAAAATATAGGCGAACCTAATACCTCTCTAGTAATACAAGAGAAAGAATAAAAATAGTTTGCAGATTGCATTCTCTTCTTAAACAAGAACAAATAAAAAACTGTAATACATAAGAAATAAGCAATCAACACGTAACTGGATTATTATAACATTTTCTTCTTAATTTTGACTGTATATATATATAGAGTCAAAATTAAGAAGAAAAGGTAATAAGAATATATATATATATATATCTGTATACGCATTTGAATTGATGTGTGTGTGTGTTTAAAAATAAAAATATGGAACCAAAATTTGCTTAGAATGTCTTAGTTTTTATTTAAATGTATTTACATTATATCAGATATAATAGAGAGTTCCTTCTTAATCAAAAATAACTAATGATAGAACGAATTAAAAATAAATTAAAAAAGTCCTTATTGGAAACTCGTTGATAATAAGCTCATTTTTACAATAGTTTCTTTTTAGTTTACTATCGATTTAGTAGGTACATATAAGCAACCAAACATTGCACCAAAAAAGTTTTTGCATTCAACAAAACAATTCAACAATTCAAGAAATCTAATGATCATTTTGTTTAACCTTTAACTTTGAAGAATGTGAAAATGGTACATTTGGATCTAACTGCGCAAAACAATGCAATTGTTCAGGTGGAACCTGTGACAATATAAATGGAATATGCGGTATATTAGACTGTAAAGACGGTTCAAAAGGTAGCACATGCAGTGAAGGTAATAATTTATACATATGTGATGTTGGTCATTATTGTAAACGTGATTGCTCTTTGACTTTAAAATCTTATTTAAATTGTATTTTTGTCTCAGACAGAATTAATTACATTTTTATATCAGCCTTTCGAAAATTATTTTACCCTCGTAAATATTTGGTCGCACGTTTGTCTTAAACAAAGGAAAATATTTCTATCATTGTTTCCTTCGGTTTATTGTCAATCACAAAATCTATATTTCAAGGTGATTATTATCTTTTGAACAGTTTAAAAATAGAAAAATAAAAAAGATTTAATTCTAAATAACTTCCAGATAGCATGTTTACAGTATTTTGGTTGTACTTCTTATAAAATAAATAAAATATATTTCAAACGATAGATAACAATAATAAAAAAGCGTCATTTGAAGGAAATTTTATAGTGCAAAAACAAAGAATAGGACTTATTATTTGTTATAATCTAAGGATATTTAAGACGTACATCTACGCACTCTAAACATTTATGTTCATTTTTAACTTGCCTTAAATTGACAATGGACTTTGTAATTTTGTTTTAATATTTGAAAAATCATTTGTTTGATTTTGATTTCATTTGTATTAAATTGTGTTTTCGATTACATTGAATTCAAATATATGTTCATTCCGACATTATAATGAACCGCACATATAAATCTAATTTGTTTTTCATTTTCTTTTTTAGACTCGAACAGCAAATCGCTCCCGGTAATAGTCGGGGTATTGGTTGGTAGTTTAGGTTTTTTGTAGTAGCAGTGTTGATACTCATTTATCTACTTCGAAGGAAACGGTACAATTTTGTGCATTTTTTATTCTCTTAATTCATACCATCGTTAATTACAGCCAATTCAATGACACTTAAATGAAACATTGATTTAATAATTTTAACAGCAGATGACAAAATTACAAAAACGAATTACTTTTATGTTTGTTTGCTCGTAAGCTAAAATGTATAAACTACTGTCCGATACAGAGAGTTCAATTGTTATATTTTAGAAGTACGGAGAGTACAAAGGATGTAAATGTGTTGCAACCAAAACCTGATGATGCTCTTGATCACGTGTATCATGAGCTTGGTCATTCTAAAAATACAGGTAGTATAACATATATGTGAATGTCATCTATCCAAGTCAGCTTGAAATAAAAGACACGACAGATTCTCCATGTTCTGCTTCATATTTGGACTTATACCTCAATTATGACACCCATGAAAGGTTACATCTGAAGCTATACGACAAACGTGATGACTTCAATTTTTCTATTGTCAACTTTCCGTTTCTTTGCAGTAATATCCCTGCTTCTCCTGCGTATGGTGTATATGTTTCACAGTTAATACGGTACGGTAGAGCTTGTTCCCACAAGGGAACTTTCTGCAACGAAGCAAATTACTTACAATCAAATTGTTGACACAAGGATATTGCAAGACTAGGCTAATCAGGGCCCTTAAAAGTTTTATGGCCGTCATCACAATATTGTTGATAAGTATGTAGTCCACTGTATCCCAACTTATACTGGATATATTTGACTTACCATAGGTCTTTTCTTCCTTTCATTCTCAAATTTGACTTACACGTGACGGGTGTAGCTAGCTAAACAGGAGGTGCTTACCCTTCCGGAGCACCCGGCCTCACTTCCTTGATGGAAGTTCACGTGTATCACCTATTTTGCCAGTTTGCAAAGTTTTGACTTTGTTTTTGGGATTGTGATATGGACAAGGACTGGTATGTTTGTTTTATATATATATATTAAATATATATATATATATATATATATATATATATATATATATATATATATATATATATAGTAATATATATATATATATATATATATATATATATATCTATATTCTTTTCCCGTTTTTGTGTGCATCTTTGTGATGAAATATTTTATTGAGTTATTGCATTCAGCGTCGTAAAGTTTTTTATCCATATATATGTAAAATTGAAATAATTCATTTGAATACAAACAAACCTTAACAATAGAATATAATTTCAAACACAATACATGTTATTGCTATTACATTGAAATTAGACAACTAAAAGCACACGGTTGTTTTTCTCAT
>CM056603.1:8106886-8309550 GCA_029721355.1 Tegillarca granosa
AAGAAGTACATTCAAAGTGGTTTTATTTGCCCAAGACCCTTGTAATTGAAATTCAGATTTGTACAATCTTAGTTATGTGATGTACAAATATCCATTTCAGTCTTAGAATGGCGGTAGCCCACATGAAACCCACTATGTTTTTGCACATGAAACTTAAATGTCTAAAGTAGAAATGTTAAAGTACTGGTACAAGGCTTCCTGCCATGTCTGTGCAGTTTGCCATCCTTTTCTTTGAAAAAGCGCTTCAATCCGAGCATCAATATCTTGAGATCCACTTCTTGTCGCTGGTCTTATTTGTTGATAAGCAAAACTAATATCTTCTTCACTGACGTTGTATAGACAGTCATGACAACCTATGTTAAAAAAATCACTAGTTCTACGTTTCATGTAATCATTGTATAATAGCACTTTTGTAAGGCATACGAAACGGAGAATCTTAATAGAATGTATATGAGTAATAGTGTCCCAGGAAATATATCAATAGATCCATAGTAGGTAAGGTTGAAAACCATCTTTATCCAAAGCCAATGTGCTAGATTTCGCTATCTAAATACACTGTTGGTTGGTTGGTTGTGTTTCACCACAAGTAAGGGTATTTCACTTATATTAACGGTGCCGGCCAGGAATAGTGGAGGATAGACGGAGTACCTTAGAAAAAACCACCGACCTACTGTAAGTAGGTGACGAACTTTCTCACATCAGCATCAGCATCGAGCTGCTCTCGGACCTGAGCGGTGAAAGGCACTGTTATATTTGTAACCGATGCTTTACATCACTCCCTTAAGGAAGCGCACTACACTGGTCTGTATTATACAAAATTCTTTCAAAATAAAAATTTTGATATTTTCATTAAAAATGTAAATCTTAAGATATTCTCAATTGTGTCTCCTCCCTTTTACATATTAAAAGGGAGACATATTGATTTAGTACGAGTTCCTTCTTCGGACCACTTCGGTAGCACAGTTGATGAAGTGCTCGCTCTATAAGTGGGACCCGGACCAGGTCTGAGCCACGGCTTGAAAATGGGTAGTGAGTGTTCTTTTGCCAAGCACTCGGCGTTACGAAATGAAAGTCACGGGTCTTTCTGACGAGAGCTTAAAACCGATTCCCCGTGTCAAGGAAGGTGTGTCACGATAAAGAACCCTCACTGCTCAATATTATCAAAGCAAAGCAAATATGCACAGTCAACTATAGCTGGTGACGTCTTGATATAAGTGAACAGTTCTTGACTGGGACGTAAAACCCCATTAATCAATCAATCAATCTTCTTCTTATCAAAGAAAGAGAAGTATAAAGAATGTTACTAAATATGCAACTTGACATCAATCGGTCACAAAACGTCAACTAAACATAACAGAACTGGCCTTATCATTTCTGGCTTTACTCAGAATGTCCATGATTATCCATTCAATTGACACCCTAGTCCATTCTTCGCCAAGTTACTGGATGGTCCTTACGCTGCCACATTCGCAATACTAAATTTAATGCTCTTTTCTCTTATCAAAGACCAATAAGAAGTTTCCTTTATCTCAGAAATTTTTTTAAAGAGGTAACTGAAACAAACGTTACATTAAATGCTTTCCTAGAGAACTCAAGATCTAGCATAGATCTGTTGAAATTCCAAAAAATGAATACCTTGATTTTCCGGAGCATATGCAGCATCGTTGGTCTGCCATTAGGGCACTTTGCATGTTTGCTGTACGAAATATAATGATTATTCCAACGTTCAATCAGACAGTCAAGGCTGTATTGCAGGACTGGCATAAAACAATATCTGAGGCATCGCCTGAAAAAGAATAATTAAATCATATTTAATATTATTGCCTTACTTTTCCGTACTGACCTAAATATTCGTCCTGTGTCAGTCAAAGTAGCTCGAGGCAAGATAGTAATTAACTGTCACTTACGTATTTGCATACTTTTTGTGGTACTAGATTATTATTTTTTCGTATTGGACACCTTTTTGCCATATTGGTAATACAAATATAAAATTTCCCTAATACACGTTATATTTCGTAAAAGTCTTCATACTTAGCAAGATCTCTGTTCTACTTGACCACTGCGGTAGCTCAGTTGTTAGATTGCTCGCTCCGTAAGTGGGAGGTCGTGGGTTTGATCCCTGACCGGGTCTGAACCAATACTTGAAAGTGGGTTGTGACTGTTCATTCTTCAAGCACTAGGCATTACGAAATTACGAAATGAAAGTCACGGTTCTTTTAGATGGGAACTTAAAATAAACGAGGTCTCGTGTCACAGAAGGCGTGGCAAAGGTAAAAAATGCCATCAGCGCAACGCACAGGCAAAATTATTGCATCTTCGCCTATAGCTGCCGACGTCTTGATATAAGTGAAATATTCTTGACTGGGACGTTTAACACCATTTCTCCACTCCACTTTAGTAAGACATCATTATGTAGGGGAAGCGAAAATACCCTTACACATGGTATTCATTTCCTTTTTGAAATCCACCGAAACTTTCAAGATCTTTAAAGAACGATATCCACCATTCCATTTCCTGTCGCTTAACATACTCCACCAAGCTTCAATTCGCTGAAAGAAACATTTAAACCATCCTATAATAATTTATATCATCAATAAGACGTTACATTTACTGCTCACAGGCTTCAACGCATTACTGTAGCACTGAGCAGCATCTTTTCAAAAATCTGATGTAGTAATGATACTTAACGTCGCATCAGCAAAATTGCAGTTAATCGCAATGAGAACAACTCTTTTATCTTTGAGGGTCATTCTTACAAATATAACAGGCGTGTTTAAGTTGTCCGTCAGTGATATTGAACTTCATGTATTGCAAACGTACCTGTTTTATAGCACGAACAAATTAAAGCACCATGTCGCAGCGAGACATAAAAACCCACTCGGTCACATTATAATCATCAGTACATCAGTCGAAGCTCTTAACTCTTTATGCTGATCAACAATCATGGAAGCATTCATAAATAATTATTAATTTTACGTCTTGATATGAAGTGGCGAGGACGGAGCATACGACCTTCTGAAAACACAGAGGACGCCCAACCAACTGAGCCGTCATTTAACAATTAAAACAGCAAAGACAGATTTTTAAACTTTGAACCCCTTTTAAAAACAACTGAACATATGAGAAATAGTTAATCAACATTCTTGATAACAAGATTACCCTTAGCATCGTGAAAAATTTTATAAACTTACCTGATTAAAAACTGAACGAACAACTCGAAAACTATAAATGCCTGAAAATGCATCAGGCGCGTTGTGGCGAAATAAGCATTGGAAAGCACCAACAATGCCATTTTCAGTCCCTGGGTCTGCTTGTAAAACAAGTGGACATCCTGATGATGAAAAAACGTGTAATAATGTAATAGAACACATAATTATAATTGTAATAGACTTGTTATTTTTGTATTAAAAAACAATATACATTATTTAAGGAATAACTGTGATATTAATTTTTTTATTGGTATATAAAAGAAAAAACGATGTGCACACTTAATAATGCGCATTATTAGCAAGTGTGCACATCGTTTTTTCTTTTATACACCAATAAAAAAATAATATCAGTTATTCCTTAAAATTTGATTAAGACATTCTTTTAAAGAAAACAATTTTTAAAAAAATAAAACAAAAACAAAGAAACGTTTAAATGTTCAATTCGAGTTAAATGCCAGTTGATAGAGCGGATGGATATCTGTTTTCATTTTTATTTATAATCAGCCAATCAACGGAAAGATGACGCGTGAATGGGCGTGGCAAACCCAGAAATTTTTTTATTGAGATATAAAGAAAACAGCTTGGTCACGTGGTCTCCATTGTTGTGTATTGCGGTTGTTGCATAAATAAATATGAATTAAATTATATTACATTACATTATCTTGCACAAGATAGTATAAAATTCTATTCACGTTTTGACGTCATAATAACGTCATGTGACTTTAGCATAACTTCATACTCGTGATGATTTTCAATGAATCGCACAATACACTTGATACAAAATAAAACTTAGATAAAATATCTTTGTTACAGACCTAATCGCCCGACCATGACACCAAATAAAAAAAGTAACAAAGTACACAAAATTAACACGTGACAACATTGCTGAGAAGAATTACCTTTCAACTTATTGACGCACCGAACGTAATTGTTGGCGACTACAAGTGGATCATTGTTAGAAGGTCCGACTGTTAGCCACATAATCTTTCGGGAATATCTGAAACAAAAGTAGTTAATATCCATAAAATAATGTTCTTTGATTTGTACAGTTGTGCGTAAGAATACAATATTTTGTTACTAATACTAATTTTCGACAACTCAGTAACTATAGATTTTTTATATTGAAATAACTTTTTAAAGATATCTTTTTCGTAGAATTTCAACCAAAACAAATTTCGTTCTAGACTCACCCGTCGATACATCCGTGGATAGGAAATCCATACGGTTTAATCTTGTCATACCTGAAAGAGAATTCGTGAAATTTAACCAGTAAGAAATTTTGACAAGAACAACAATTAAATCCTACTAAATGGTAATAAAAAAATAGAGAATACCAATGTCGTTTTGATTGGAACTGTTCATCTAATAGGGCACCAGGAGATGTGCCTCTTTTTACACAAAGAAAGCTATAAGACGCCCCTAGCGCTGCAGCAAAGCGATACTGTATCCAATGAAATAAAATTAAAACAAAACATGTTTCGTTTAAGTTATCGTATCTTCTTAGTTACAAAGGGACCAACCAAAGGTATCCAGTGGTGCTGAACATTTAAGAATTTTTCTTGCAAATTTAAAATAGAATGCGGCAACATATTAGACTTGAAAAAATCATCACAAGAGAAAAGTAAATATACTTTGCATGTATCTCCTACCCTATTGAGTTATTTCTCTCAAGCAGACATTTGGTCACCGTGATCCTCAAAGTGTGTTTATAAAACTTAACCAGGGAAACGAGCGAATTTTAAAGAAACCTTATGTCACAAGAAAGGCAATGGATAATTATAAAACAAATAAGTATTAGATAACGTGAACAGATGCTTTAAAATGATTTCTCAAGTTTTTGTTTGATTGTTTGTTAAAATGGGGTTTGACTGCCCAGTTAGAATATTTAATTTTATCGAGACGTCACCAGTTATAATAAAAGGTGCAAATTTTTACCTATGCTTTGCGCTGATGGCAAATGTAGTGAGGGTTCTTTATCGTGCCAACGCCAACCGAGACACTCGACATTGGTAAGGTCTCATCCGATTGACCTCGAAATGTGGGCAGAATTGGACAAATCATCCAGAAAAATCCAAGGCCGAAGGTTTTCTCAAGTGTAAATTAAAATGAACATGTATGAGGAAATGACACTTGTAGCAGTAAGTCCAAATTTAGGATGAAGAATCTATACTGGTAGTGTTTCATTTAATCTATTTTACTTAAATTTTGGATTTATTTAGACAAAATCTTGGATTTTCATAATTTTAAAATTCGGCAATCAAAATATTTTTTTCGTACCCGTCTACGTGCCAGATATGATTTGGTCCAATAGATCTATATACTTTCCGCTGGATCCGACGTTTCCTTCGGAACTGAACGCCAAATGGATCTAGCTCCCGCAGTATTTCCATCACAGTAACCCTATAGATAGCAATTAATACAACTATTAAATAACATATACTAAAACATGTGTAAATTATATATTGTTTGAAGGCGCCATTTCTTTTTTAACTTCAGTAAAATTTCTTTCCATTTATATATTACATTGTACTTGTTATATTATAGAAGACCCTTTTTGAACTTACTAAATAAATAAATAATGTTGAAAGAATTGTTAATGCAATTTAACTGTTAATAGAAATGAGATAATTTTTCTTTTAACAGAAATGAAACAAATTCAATATTACAATCATACCTACGGACGTGTATTTGCTTTTGTCGAAGAATGTCGGTCAGTTGTCGGTAACCGACCGTACCTGGTATACTTGGCAACAGAACCTAAAATAAAGCGAACATTTTAGATATAATAATACATAATAATTATAATAATAATAATATATAAGTCGCTACCAAACAATGAGATCTATTGAAATTTGGTAACGACCTGGTACGGTAATCTGCAGAAAACCTTAAACCCGATTTTACAGACACAACAAACTCTCAAGCAAGAAAACTGCATTAAAACCACATTTAAAAGATAAATTTACAATGAATGTTCAAGCTACCTTGAAAGTCGTGAAACGCCATTAATTTTTGTAAGTGTATAATAGTAGTATTTTAGAATATAAAATAATATTTGATTAATCAAATATGAAGTTTCAATGAATATAAACAAGAGGTCCATTAACGTTCAACTGGTTTTATGTGGAAGATAATGGCTGAAATTTACGTAACTTTGTGAACGTTTATACAATCAACATAAATCTATCTGTACTTGTCTAAAAAAACCCAATGGTTTCAAAAAAGATTTTCAAATACTCGAGCATTATATAGACCTTCCACCAAAAGCAAGCTGATAAAACATTTGTGTCAAAATCAGTAGTTTATGTTAAACGGCTAAGTATATACATTTAATTGCCTAAAATAGGCCCAATAATTTCAGAGAAGCAAATTTCAAAGAATCGGGCATCAAATAAATCTAATTTGCATATGATGTCAGTAACAATCTAATGAAACATTTTCCATCAGAACCAATAACATGCGTTCAATGGCTTAGTATCTATTTTATATATTTCAAATTTGAACAAAATCGAACAATAAACAAATCTATTTATTAGTTTTGCTATTTATAGCAACATCGTCAATCTTGGATGCCGGCTGGTGTCACCTGGTAAAAACTTTTATATTGTTCCAGTAAGGACCTTCCACACCATCTTTGGTTCAAATAAGACCACTAGTTTCGGAGAAGAAATTTTTTTAAGAATCGGGATTCAGATGAACCTAATCTGCGTATGACGCCAATAAAAAAATTAATATGTAAAATGACTAAGTATCTACTTTCTATATTTCAAATTTGAACGAAATCGAACAATAAATAAATTTCATTTGGCCATTTATTGTTTATTCCTATTTATAGTAATTGCGGCCTTCTTGGATGCCGGATGGCGTCGTCTGGTACAAACTTTAATCAAGTTCCACTCAGGATTTTCCGAAACAAATTTGGTTCAAATTGGACCTAATTATTTCGGAGAAGATTTTCAACAAATGAACCTTATTTGCATATAACATCAATAACGAGCCAATGAAATTTTTTTCTCAAAACCCGTTATATTTGTTAAGTGGCTATGCATTTAAGTTCTATATTTCAAATTTAAAGAAAATCGAACACTAAATCTTAAATATTTATTAGTGTACGGCGGCAATCTTGGATTCCGGTTGGCGTCACCTGGTTCAAACTTTAATCTTAGTCCCATCAAAGACTTTTCACACTTAAATTTGGTTCAAATAAGCCAAGTGGTTTCAGAGGAGAAGATTAAAGTTTACGAACGCACGCTTCGTCATAAGCTCAGCTTCCTTAAGTCAGTTGCGCTAAAATACAAAATTTCCTCCGATACAAAGTAGCAATTACATTCGATGAATTATATTGAAGCTAAGGAAGAGCGACTTATACCCATGCACTGCGACATTATTCTCAAAATTAATATGGCGATCGAAAAATTGATATTTTACTAATACATGTGCAATTTAATTAGTCTAATAATTTTTGTTCTATGAATGCTGTAAGGTAGACCTATTTATATAATGAGCAGATTACCCTTATGGCATTTTTCACATCGTTTCTAGAATGCATTGTAGGTCCTCTTCGACATGGATATCCACTTGACTTAAGTCTTTTTCTTATTGTATTAGGGCTTGAAATATACAATTTATATCTTGTAAACTTTAATATAAACACATTAAAATAATTCCATTTCAACAATATTTATTCTAATGGTCAACGAAACAAATCTGGATTGATTGCGTTCAATCTTTAAGTCGTATGCATTCTTTGACGAAAGTTCCGTAATAAGAACTGATCAATTTTCTCACAAGAGCATCACTTCTCATTATTTTTTTACTAGGGTGTACACCCTATAAAGGGTTTATCTTAATAATTATATGCTGAGACAAATTAAGAAAACTGATCTTTGTTGTTATTTACAGCTTAAAACAATTCATGGTTGAACGACTTTTATTTGTTTGAAAGGATACATTTACGTACCTTAACTGTATATGTTTCGTTTTATTTAATGCCGCCGATATTTCTTTGTACGTCAGGTTTTGCTGGGCATGATGCCATATCAAGTTTACTAATTCATAAAAGAAAGAAATGTTACATTTAATTTTCTATAAATTAACAATCAACTGTGAAATTGAATGATACGATGCATTCACACTTGACTCTTGATTTTTCCTATAATACCAAAGGAGAGAGATAAGCAATATACCAGGTTAACATGTGACGTAAGGAAATGACGTTATCGCCGGTTTCGATGACGTTCCTTCAAAATCCGCTTAGTTTAATATTAAAAAGTCGTCCATTTTACAGAATTGAAGGAAAATCACTTGCAAAAATTGTAATGTTATGTTCTGTTTAATGTGTGTATGATTACTACAGTTGTTTGAACTGCATTTAAAAAACCTTCCAGATGAGGATATAAGATATGCACTTCGTATATGCATCGTTCTGAATCTTTTGCAGATAGAGTGTTTCATTACATTGCTTGGACAGATTCAGACGATGCTTTATGGCAATATTCCCACTTATATTCTACCACTGCGGTAGCTCAAGTTGCTAGAGTGCTCGCACCGTAAGTGGTAGGTCGTGGATTCGATCCCCGGGCGGGTTTGACTCAAGACTTGAAAGTAGGGCAGTGACTATTCTATCGCCAAGCACTCGGCATTACGAAATGAAAGTCACGGTTCTTTCGGATGGGAACTTAAAATAAAAGAGGTCCCACTGGCACGATAAAGAACCCTGCGTTTTCTAAAAACTAAGTTTCGATTTTGCGAACAATGGTCCTGTATTATACGACCTTAAATCACAAATATTTATCAATTCTAGCTGACTGTGTTGGGATGCATCATAATCTGAATGTTGTAATCTGAAGACTTGTAGCAAATGCAACATTTGGTGCAGAATAAGTATTGCATATCTTGCATCTCCATATTCCAGTCCAAGAAAATGTACACATTTTATTCAAATTTAATACTTAGAGTTAAAAACATTTTAGATCCATTTATCCATAAGATGGCCAATTACACCCACGCAAAAATATCAGAATATGAAATAAATTTGTATCAAGGGTAAAAAAATATTTTTGAGTAAAATATACTAGCTTGCACCAGCACGGGGCAAAAACATTTCCGACAAATTTATTGCTTTCTCATAAACACAACACAAAATTCTTCACTGACTTCAGACAAAAATATTTTGTATTTCAATTGTTCTTTTTCTTTTCTAACCTATCAGTAATGCAGGTTCGATTCTTTGCGTGGCAAGTGATAAGATATGGTGTCATCTGCCTTTCTGCGGTTTATCCAGTGTACCTCACACCAAGACTTCACGCTTGCTGAAATCGCTAGAGATTAATTGCAGTTGTCATTACTTGTGAAATAAATAAGGTTTATTAATACGGGTCAAAGAAGTAAGGAATTTGCACCGATAAGGAAAAGTTCATTGATGCCGCGGCGTTTAAACGCCAACTTATTTTTTAAAAAATTAGATCGTACGTACTGTCATATACCATTTTTTTTTTTTTTTAAATTCATGCAAAAAATTGTATTTGATCATATACCATTTTTTTAATGTTAAATGATTAAATTAAAAAAATGGTATATGACATGTGGCCTTCGGTAGGGGTTGTATATATATTTTTCCCAAAATGGTCGGAAAGAAAAGAATTGGGCATTCGAACCCTTGTAGCCATCAATCTTGATCCTAAAATAAATATGAGTTTCTGTTGTGTCTACCGAAATTCTGTCTCTGTTATAATTGTCTATCTTAATGCAGACAGATCTTCTATAGTTAAGACAACTGATTAATTGATTGATCATCACATTGTGAATTTTAGCTGTTCGTTACAAGACTTGAGTAAGTTCATTAACGGTGCAGATGTATGTATGAACCAAATTCAGATGTCATTTTATATGTTTGTAGCTGGTTTTATAGCGCTAGTTCACTGATGCACCATTTCGATCTGATAAACAAAGCGGTCACGTATTTCGTTACAATATATTTTCACAGACCATTATCATAATTCCGATAGGGTCAGTCCTTTCTCTGTTCTAAGCAGGGGAACAGCAAGGTGCAATGTTTTACGTTTTTAGTATGGAGCGTTATGCGGGATAGAACCCGCGACATTCCGTACTCCGACAAAACGCTTCACAGCTGTTCCAAAAAATCGGCCACCAGCAAAGGCAAGCAACATAATTCACTTTTTAATTATAAGCCCGAAGTACACATACGGATCTCCAAAATTTGAACACAATTGATTAATTGTATATTGTTTGACTTCGCATCGACATTTTTTCAGAGATTTGCGATGAGATTAAGTATAACTTATTACCTTATGCCGGTGCTGTGCGTTAGATGTGTGCATGCGAATTCCATTTATTAAGGTATAATCTTTAACAAATTCTAACTGTATTAGGTAAAATTTATGTTCAAAATATAAAATATATATAACAAAAAAAATACAATACTTACGTACATCATCCATAATGTTTTTTTATAAATACTACCAAGAATTTTTTTATCAGCAAACTGCCAACAAAACGCGGTATCATGGAAAGATGTGTTCTTATCGGCCTTTCTCAGTTACGATCATTAAGAAAACCATAAATCAAAAACTAACATGAGCTTATACCTTGATCTTTATAATTGAGGTTATCGAAAGAGAATTTTTCAATTATTTTTAGAATTTCAAAAATGTGACTTATTTTACTGTTTTAAAAATATGTCCATGTACACTTTTCAAAAAATGTACATGTACAAATTTTATTTACTTTTTTTTAAAATATGTCCATGTACACTATTTAAAAAATGTACATGTACAAATTTTATTTACTTTTTTTAAAATATGTCCATGTACACTTTTCAAAAAATGTACATGTACAAATTTTATTTACTTTTTTAAAATATGTCCATGCACACTTTTTAAAAAATGTACATGTACAAATTTTTATAGATTAGAGGTGTGTAGTGTCAGCCGCTATCGGCCATCGTAAATATCAGTTTGTCATATGTAACATCCCATTGTGCGGTTGTTACATTCGGGCAATGAACAAGGGAAAGCTTTTACGCAGACCATCAATGATTGTTTTCAATTTTTCATTGGTCTTGGGTTTGTTGTACTAACATGCTGTCGGTCACTGACTATTATTTAAATTTGATTACAGTAAATGTTCTCATAATTGAAGCACTAAAATGATTGTCTACAGGTAATGATATATAGTACATGCATTTGAGTTGAGTTGAGTAATGGTGTTTAACGTCCCAGTCAAGAATATTTCACTTATATCAAGACGTCGCCAGCTATAGGCGAAAGTGCAGAAATTTTGCCTGTGCGTTGCGCTGATGGCATTATATTATATAACAGGTATCTTTATCGTGCCATGCCTGCCATGGCACGGGACCTCGTTTATTTGAAGTTTCCATCCGAAAGAATCGTGGCTTTCATTTCGTAATACCAAATGCTTGGCGAAAGAACAGTCACTACCCACTTTCAAGTCTTGGGTCAGACCCGGCCGGGGTTCGAACCCACGACCTTCCACTTAGGGAGCGAGCACTCTACCAACTAAGCTATCGTAGTGGTACATGCATTTGAAATATTGTAGTAAGCAAACACTGTGGATTTAAATTCGTCAGAGAATTATTTCGAGAATTTTAAGTTTCTTAGTAATTGGGGTACTTTAATTAATTAAATATTACTATAACGTTATTAGTTATACAGCATAAAGAAGCCTCAGTTGCGAAGTGGTCTAAAGGGTGTGCTTACCAATTAAAGTGCTCTCCTTGTATAGCTTCCAACCAATATGGATTAGTTAAATGATTTTAACCTTATATAAGCAATTTTGCAACTTTTTTTAACGAAAGAAAGTTTCTTAATCTCTATAGATTGATCTAAAAACAAGTTCATTACGTGTGAGATGTGCAAGGGTGCATTTTGTTCTGTTGTACTACCGAACAATTACTTTCCATGGTGCAAGCTTAACAAGTCAGTTCATTACAGACACGCGTATCAATCCCCTAGTCACATTATCTTTACGACTTTTGAAGCAGCCCATGACATGTCCTCTCAAACCCAGATGAGGAAGCAGTATCTCAAGTCTTATGTATGACTCGACTTGGGTTTGAACCCATGACACTCCCATCAAATCACAAGACAGATGCTCTACAATTGAGGCAGTCTAATTCTTTATGGGAAAAATGCAGAATAAGTACTGTGTACTGACTGAAAACCTACGTACTATAAACATTCAGTACGATTGTGTGTTTATTTACCTGCCATCACCAACGGTGTTTAAAAATGAGCGTGTATTACTTGTGGTGAATCTTACAAGAATAAATTACAATTAAATCAAGCATTTTTTTTTTAGAATATATCCATTCATCTGCACAATTTAAAATAGAATAGTGCTGAAAATCATACTTTTTTAAAACATCTTATCATGAAATATCTCAATGTATGTAAATATATTGACTATAAAACATCAATTCTCTATACTCTAACAAGTTTTTTAACGAAAGAAAGTTTCTTAATCTCTATGGATTGATGTAAAAACAAGTTCATGTACGTGTGAGATGTGCAAGGGTGCATTTTATTCTGTCCTGTACATGACGTGTATTTCATAGTCATGGTTAAACAAAGACATAAAATTAAAGTTAAACTGAAGCATGCGGGTGATTTTCAATGGCCAAGCATTAAGGTTTCAAATCTTTGCCGGGATATGCGAGCTTAGACATGAGTTTACTGAGAGATTTTTTTTCCAGAATGTCGACATTTTTAGGTTAAGAGATACTCATGTGATTGGACATGAACATTTTTTGCCGAGCTTTATACTAGGTTTCGTTCAAATAATGGACAGCAAAGTGGTGAGAAGTATACTTATTCTCTTCGTCTGATGCGATACAAATATCTCTCAAAGATAAGAAAATTGTCGTTTTTTAAGTTTATCAAGGAGTTTTGTAGTACTAAAACCATGTTTTATAATTTGGATAAGTTGCTGGTTATATTACTTGAAAAGCGTGTATTTCATTTTTTTCTGATCAACAAACGAAACATGTGAAACGGTCAATTTTCACTGGATGTGAAACAAAATTCGTTTATTGGATGGGTGCCACCCCCCAACTTTTAATTTTTATGCTGTCTTTCGTAAATCTAGTTTCAATTGAAATTTACATCCCGGAGACACAAAATAAATCAACAAATTACACCATTACAAACTGTCTAAAAAAAAATAGGGGGATGTAGCAGCTTAGCCAAGGCAGTGACAAGTTTTTATAAGACCTAATTGTTCAAGAAGTACAGTATATGGTTTTCAACGATCTATTGACAAAATATGTAAGAGTTCCTTCATTCTATTATACAGGATGACGCCAAAGTCAAATTCAACATGCTAGACTTAGAATGAAATGTAGTTTTTTTTTAAACAAACACTTAGTTGATAAAAATTTGATTTACAGTTTTCAGTGCTGATGTGGAGAAGTAGAGTCAACATTTCATTTTTTGCTAACCTGTTCTTTAAACGATATTATTCGTAAGAATACCACCGCTAAACTAAACAAGTTATATTTGTATTGAACGATTGTTATTTTGGTGACACAGTTTTACCTTCCGACGCACAAAACAATGAATGTTTTCAACTATTCAAAGATATATTAAACTCACCAAAAGCGTCTGATACAATACAATATCTTGTTTCTAACAGTAACTTTTTAATATTTTAATGTGCACAGTTTTATGAAATTGAGGTACACTGACTTATATAATTCATATAAATGTTTAAAAAACATATATCAACATCGGTCGAAAATGTAAATTACAGATATGGAGACGGGTTAATATACGCATCTGGCTTGTTCCCGAATCCTACGTAACAGTTATATATGTTTATTTATTAATTTGTAAATTTATATTTATTAAATAAAATATTGTTTAAACTAAAAATACCTGTTTCATTTTGATCGGAAAATCTTTCTAATCAGTGACACTAGGGAACAAAAACATTATTAGATGTATAAGATAAGCCAAACATTAGAAAATTTATGAACCTCTCCTATTGAACGTTAAATAAAATATTCGACTAATTCTTCAGTTCAGCTCTAGATTTTGAATAAAATTATACATCAACTATAATACTCGCGAAGTCAACATTTTAAGCTATATGACAAACTAGAAGATAATGTTCTCCATTGTCAACTTATCATTAATTTCTATGTAATAATGTACCTGCTTGACCTGCTTACGTTGTATTTGTTACAGCTAATACGGTTTGATACATCTTGTTCCCACTACCATAACTTTATAAATGGAAGATGCTTACCAATTGTTGGCTCAGGGATATTGCACGCTTAGGCTTAGCAAGGTCTTTACAAAGTTTTTGGTCGTCAGTATGATGTCGCTGTATCAAAAATTATTCTGGATATATTTCAGTTCCAGAATTACATGTTACTTTTATTTTTACTTTCAATGTCATACTTTGCGGGTATACTACCCTTCTGGAGCATCCAATATCACTTCTAAAGTTCAAGTTCACATGTTTAATTTCAAGTTTCTCTCTAGTTTAGGATTTTGATTTAAAGGTGGATAGAAATGTTTGTTTTTGAGTTTGATAACAACCAAATAATTTCAGTTCTATGGAGAAATATAGAGCACTTAATCTACGATAGTGTACTAGTAATAAAGATATAGTATACTTCTTCCAAAATAATAAGTGTCGTTTACTATTTTTGGTTAATCTTTTAATTTCAATACATGTATATGTAATTCATGTTATTTTTGCATGTTTAATTGATTGAAAAATTAAAGTGCTTGTTATGTTTGTGCAAAAAAAAAAAAAAAAAAATGCTTGGTCTATACGCATCAGCTAAAAATTCAGATCTTAATTATATCCATTTATGTTACTAATTCATTTTCATTTGTGGCCAATATTTGTCACTGATGTAAAATGATTAGGTGATATTAGTAATTCAGATATTGTCAAATTATGTTTCGTGCATGATTTGAATGAAAACATTTATATATTGTACTTACTTGTGTCTTTTCTGTGGTATATTTTGATAGATTCTATTCCGTATATGTTGCTTAAATCAACTTGCCACCATACTGGTTTTAAATTCCAATTTGTGTGTGAGCAAGAACCTAATTGTTGAATGATGGTACCATCAACAGATTTGTTTGCCACATAGCCACCATGAGTACCGCTTTGGTTTGCTGTCTTTTTATATGCCAAATTTACTAAAACACAATTTACAATGTACATAACGAAGAATATGCGTAAGGACTACATCATTACAATGAATAGGTACCAGACACTGAACACTAATTTTATTAACGGTATTGGGAATACGAAAGTTGCTGGTTTTTTAATTAATGGAATGTTATAAGTGCCACCAAAGCAAGGTACATAATGAATACACATTACTAGACGAGATTAAAACACTCACTTGATTAACAATATCAAATAACAAACAACAAATTTATTCATTAAATCTACAAAAAACTTCTCAGTTGTTACAGCAAGCAGACAACAAAATAATGAGCGGCAACAGAAATTTCAAAACAGTTTGAAAATACAATTGAATATTAGAAACAAAAGAGAATGGGAATGGTAGCAGAGAAATAATTTTTTACAAAGACGAAAGATTTGACAAACTGTTTTTGCAACTATATCATGTAAATTCAGTAAAGTCTACATTTAGGTACAAAAAAAGAATGATTTATTTTTTTAAACATCTCTGAAGTGAAAATGTTAGAAACTAAAGAAAACTTTTTTATATGCAATTTTAAATTAGAAAATGAAAATGCAAAAATTGTTTCAAAATAAGAGATCCTGATTTGCAAGCCTTACTTGATTAGAGGCGCCTTTTCAGTTGTAAATCTAAATGTTTGTCACAAGACTAAGAATAAATGTATCCCAAAAGCAAACTTGCTATATTTAGGAGTGAGGGTAAACAAATTGACCAACTCAGATAATAAATACAGTAATATTTTTATGTTTTGATTGAACAAAATTCTCACGTTTAACCTAATTGCTTTTTAAAGTATTTGTTCGAGATTAACAGGCAGACGTTTAGAAATTATAAAACCAAATTCTGAATTTAAAAAATGCCAAAATATGCATTAAAAAGATCAGTGCACTTTCATCTTAGTTTTATAAAAAGACGTTTATTTAATGAAAATAAAGGATAAAGTGACTGATGTTTTAAACAAAAGCTATATGAGACAGTACTAAATACGACGCTAAGAATATTGAAAATATTACCAGCTAATTTAAAACAGGTTTCTTACCATCAGTAATACCCCAACGAAAACCCCAATATGTTTTGGCCATGCATCTTATGGTGAACGTACATAATACTATCGTCGAATCACGTTAGAAATAATTACAATGTAGTGCATATGAAAGTTCTTTTAAATAAAATAGACGATGCCATTTAGCGAGTGTGACAGATGAAGTCTTATTATTTTAATCGCCTTTTATTAAGTTAAACGAATTTGCTGGGTACGTATTTGATTGTCATGACATAAGATTAACCTAATTTAATTTGGAGAGCCGAACCTTTATATGTAAATGATTGTTACTGTTCTCGATGTAACCTGTCATTTATAACAGATAACTCTAACCGCCATAATGTCATTTTGCGCTCAAACGAAAATGATATTAAGACATGTGACTTCAAAAGAAAAATCGCGATACCAAGAAAACGGGTAGGTATTTAAATTTTCCGCCATCATCAAATACAAAAGAATATAAAATATTCTTGGAGTTTAATTGATTAAATGTGCTTAATAAAACATATATCACCAAAATCGCGACTTTACTTTTTATTTTATCTTTCATTATTTTTGCTTACTTTTGGTTCAAACTTCCGTTATTTCGACATATCGCTTTCGAGTCAGTTTTTGCATACGATAAAATATACTAGCAGACTCGCGAGATTGTCTTTGTTTCAGCGCTGTCGTTTAATTACGAGACACAGAGCAAACAATGGAATTAAACACGAATTCAGACTCAATCAGCCAGAGATCTTATGATTGACGCTAGATTGAAAACCTTTGTCATATGCTCTATTTATATACAACACAACAAAAAGCTACTTTGAACTTATTTTGATATTTTTCAGATAAGCAGTATATAACTAGATTGTTCAACATTTATAAACGTATAAATATTCAATATGTGTATATATGATGAATCTGTCTCAGTATAAATTTTAGAGTTAAAATTAATTAATGCACGAATGTTAAATCTCTTTAAATGAAATTATCTTTCTGTTACGATTATGTCCGTGAAAAGTATTTTTATAACGCTTTTGTCAACCCTTATATATCGCTTGACCGTAGCTGCCCATAGGTAAAATATTTAAACTACGGTAGCTCAGTTAGTAGAAAGATTGCTTCGTCAAATCCCGGCCCGTCTGGTAAAGAATTAAAAATTGGTAGTGACTTTTTTCGTCCAACACTCGGCATTTAGATATGATGGGACCTTAAAAACCTCTAAAAAAACCGATGCACTGTGTCACGGCAGACGTGGCACGTAAAAGAACCCTATTGCACATTGCTCTAAGCTCACTGCAAAGGTAAAAATCTCTGGTACTTCATCTTTAGCTGTTGACGTCTCGAAAAAAAAGAAATATTCTCAGCTGCGACGTAAATCCCCGTTTTAAAAATCAATCAGATTTACCCACTCATACATCCTGCAAAATATACTTATACATGTATATATTTGTTGTCATCATTTTGTCTATAATTTGTATTGGTTTACTGACAACGAAAGTCTAGATTTGTTATTGTTGAACATTGAAACACGTGCAAATTTATATAATTTTTTTTCATTAAATTAATAAATAACCGACACAAAGTGAGAAATCGCAATAGGTTTGACTTTCTTTGATATATCAGATTAATTTATATCTGAATGAATTTTTTGTACCCTGAAAATTAGGAACACGTAAAAGATTGCGACAAAATCGATTAGATATTATATTTTATGAGGTAACGGTTCTTATAGAACTAAATGCGATCTAGCAATTAGACCATGTCTCATTTTCGCCAAAAATAACGATCATACTGGAAACTTGGTTGAAACACTAAAAAATGGGATTTCCTTCAGCAATGAAATGGAATTTTACGACTGCGGCTGAGGAATTTGCTGTTTGCAGGTACTATAAGGAAAACGTCAACGCTTTGACTTGTTAAAGTGTATAATTAGATGCCTGTGTCGATTTCGATTAGAAACAGATTTATTTGCAGTTTTTCACGATTTTGTTTAAAATTACCTATTTATTCTGTCAAGTGCCACTGAAATAAATTATTTCATAAAAACTCAAAGAGTTTGTAAATGGAGTTATAATTCACGCAAAAAATAGATATAATATATGATACAAGATTCTTCATGAAATGAATTTCGGAATATAAAGTGCAAAAGGAAAAGAAAGAAATGAAGCGGACAAATCGGGACTCAAACTCGAGACTTTCTCAATATTGGAAGTGCGCTTAATCGACTGAACTACCTTATCGTGCCCTATTGAGTTTATAATTGAGGCATAAGAGGTTATAATACTGAAAACCGTGAAAAATTAGCAGCAGTTTTATTTCACCGCAATTGGTCAATTGGTGGAAGAATTCTACGGCTGAAAAAAATACATTCGCTAAAATTTTACAACATTAACGAAAAATACTAACGGTCCTCCGAAACAGACTATGATAATGTTTAACTGCTATTATAGTTGAATGTTGTACCTCTCACCCGTCATATAATCATGTTAATGATAATAATATCAAAGAACAAATATTTTAATCACATTTAATCAATGAGAACTATATCCATCTACACATACATAAAAATCAATAATAAGTTTAATCAATCAATCCAGAGCCAATTTCCATGTCAGCTCAAAGATATGCACACGCACATAAAATTAAATCACGTTAAATCCTAAAATTCATTTTCTCCACAAAAAAAAAAAAAAAAAAAAAAAAAAAAAAAGTTTGAAAAATCCACATTAGTTTTCCAAATCGGTGTTTCTGAAGTTTTTCTCTCGACGAACCGTCACATTTTTATAAAGAATGCCTACATGTACATAGTGACAAAATATAAATGTATATCACCTGTTCACATCTTATAAACAAGTGTTCATAGTATCTATATATACAGGTAGCTAAATTACGATTTGTTATATAATCGGGTACATGTCTAAATTTTGTGGTCTCAAACAGGGTAATCAATGGCGCTAATTAAAACTACGCAAATACAACTGGTATTTTGAATCGCTGAAATTATATAATATAAAATATTATTATTAGTATATAATACCGGATGCTTTATCAAACGCCCTATCGACTATCGACTATCGACTGAGCTACCTGGCCACTAATCAAGCCCGGTCCGCCACTGTCCTCCGTTCTTTTTTCGGTTCAAATCCAGGTGTCACCCTTGGATCAACTTCTTGGTCGGAAACTTTATATACGGTTGTCATAATTTATTATTATAATGCTTCATGAAATTAAGTTTTGAAAGTGTAACGGGAAAAGAAAGAAATAAGCGACCAAATGGGGCTCGAACATTGGGCCTTACCAATACTAACGGTAAGCTCTATGGATTGAGCTACCCGGTCACTTATCGAGCCCGGCCATTCACTGTCCTCCCTTCCTTTTTTCGGTTTTAGTCCAGTTTTTACCCTTGAGCAAACCTGTTGGTCGGCAGGTTCTCATGGTTTGACGAGCCTCCAAATGTTATAGGAAGAAGGAAAAATACAGCGACAAAACGGAAACGCGAATCCGAAACCTTCCAAATACTAGCAGGACGCGCTACTGGCTGAGCTACCTTTGGCACCTATCAAGCCTGGTCCGAAACATTTCTTCCTTTTTCACAAGATTCCATCCGGGGACCAATTGAAAGCTCTTGGTCGGCAACATGCAAGGGTCGGACGAGCAACCGAATGTTGTAAGAAAGGAAAAATAACAGCGACCAAGCCAAATACTATCGGTACGCTTCAACTACTGAGCTATTAGGTCACATATCTAGCCCGTTTCGAAACAAAAGTGCCATTTACGATGATATAGAATATTTTAAAAAATCGACATTTATTTAAAAACTACAAAGTTCAAAATTGGAGGTTTTCAAAAATATTCTCTGATTAAAAATAATTCTTTTACGTTAATTAAAACTTTCCGATGTAACGTAGAATATTGACGCGGGTTGAAATTTGACCCAGGGTTCATTCTCAAACGTTGGATATTAAAACAAAAGGTGTTGAAATTAGACCAACCAATTAGGTAAACCAGTTTTAATTTCAACAATATAAAAACACATCTTGAGAATTGGCATTAGCAACTATGATTTATTCAATTAAAAATTAATTATTTTGTATTCATCCTTTACAGTAACATTCTATAGCATCAACATTCTCGGTTTGTGTATTCCTGATAACTCAGTTTAATTGCTTTCACTACAACATAGATTCACTACCCATAAACGCGTTTCTGATAAAATAATTTTCTTTTACTTTTTTTCTACTGATTTTGTTTTTGTGATCCCATTTACTGGTGCAGTGAAACTAAGTACATGTAGTATGTGAACTGGTGAGTTAAGGTAATGAATCCACAAAAATCTGCAAACTTTAGGCTGGCATTAAAATGGCAATTTAATTTAAATTTATTTGACAATGGCATCTATTCAACTTTGTACAAAATCATATACTTGACTGACAGCAAGGGTACTGCGTAACTGGATTCTATAGACGTGCAACTTTATAATGTGTCCCATTGACACAATATTCAACGACAGTAAGATTTATTCTCAGTAATTAAATTTTAATTTGATTGAGAAATGTTTAAACAGCTAACATATAATTCCAATTTTGACTAAAAGTCGTTGTTAGACCACTGTATCTCTTTCTGTCTACCCATCCTGATTGCGTCGTCCACATATGTTGCAAAATGATTTCGTATCTTTTTAGTTTCGTTTTCCTCATTCTGTGTTTATGTAACTTTTAACTTCTACATGTATGTCTGTCACTCTTGTCCCGAGATTAACTTGCCCAGAATGTGTCAAGTCCAATGTCCCGTTTGTCCGATCAAGGTCTCTGTGTCAGAGTCCCAGATGTCGTCAACTGTCGATCGGGGATTTTCAACTTTAACTATTTACAGACATTTATGGAATAATAATATTGGTCACGCTATAAGATCATATACCTGAAATTGACCGATTTTTATTGACCGTTTTGTCTTACGTTTTTCATTTTCAGGGAGTAATACTTCTGACTAATTATGAAATAAGGCATTCAAAAGTAATAGTTGGCAATTCATCATGCGATACTTATTTATGCATCACTTTATGAATATTTAAAAGTAGCACATAACAAAACTAATTTCCAGATTTTGTTTATAATATTGGCTTTTTTCTTCGTTCTTAATTTTTAAAAGAATTACGAAATTGACAACATTGGCGGATGCAGAGTGGGCGTATATATACACTATATTTCCAGTATATGACGCCGATAATACATTTTTGTACATTTATTCATGATTGAGGTACTATGAATGAATTATTTTCACTTAATCATCCTCAGATTTTAGTACACCACGACGGCAAGTTTTTATGGGAAGATACAATTTCAAATTGGGTCCTAGAAACCGATTCCCCCCTGCAATAACACTTAAGGTTTTGCCCGACTGGTAAAAAATGTCTTGGATTATGTCACTTATATTTATTATTTAAAAGATTTGGTATCTTAATTGAAAAAATATCAAACTATGAAGACAAATAAAGAAAATTGCGTACTTTAAAATATTAAGCGACTGCTAATTAAGTAATAAATTCGACATTGATACATTTTGTGTTTGAAACAATCCAGTGATTAATATTAAAATATTAGCAATGCATTAATCATATAAAAAATCAATAAAATTTATAATGTTCTTGTAAACAGAATTTACTCACCTAATTGTGTCTGTACATTATAAAATAATGCTGCAAAAACAGAAAAATATATCAAATATCTTAACTGAAACATATCTACATGTTCACTCTCCTCTACGATATCTTACGTTTACACAACTTGGAAGAACAAATCTATTAAATTCATCCGAGTACCCAAGCAGAACTAAATACACTAAATATTTAAAAGAATTTACATTTTTAAACCCAAATGAACACATACACGGGTCTATAAGGTTCATGAATAAAAAGTTAAAAAAGGCATTCGAACGTAACAAAGAGATAATTTGAAGAAAAAAACTATAACAAGGTTCAAATTTTTTGTGTAAGAATTTGTATTAACCCACACTGAAACACCTAATAGGTTGTTTCGCAATAGAAAGAGAAGACAACACACACACACACACACACACACACACACACACACACACACACACACACACATGGTGTTGTTTTTATTTGAACCATACAAACATGTTGTATCCGTCCCATGAAGTAAAAAATAATTTAATTTTTGAACAGCAAGAATGGAAGGTTGTAGGCTTGAACTCCAGCTAGTTCATACATATAATTAAATAAAAAAAGATATTGTTTACGTTTTACCTTGTCGTTGGCAATGATAAACCTGTCTGTCAATATAATGTTATCGAGAGAAATGTAAGATCGTCTGTGAAGTACTGCGCATGTTAGTGCTTCTGAATTCACGCCAATACAAGGCATAGATAAAAAATGGATGCACATTTTACAATATGCAAACATGTTTTTAAATATTTCTACTTTTTTACTTATTGTCTTTGTTAATAGCCGAAAAAAGCAATTAACAACAGTTAATTACTATCTATCAACAGCAATAAAATAACAACACCAACACCAACAAGGCAAACTTGAATATAATTTTCTTTTAATTTTGTTTTCAAAATTTTGTAAAAATGATATATGTTTAATCATCTTTCTTTTAGACAGGAGATGGCGGAAACAAATTTGTATAAAATCGCTTTGATATGCCGTTTTATATAAATATACTTTATTTAAGTCGCGTTTATTCCAATAACTTTGCAAAAATTTTAAAACCGATCTTTTTATTTATTCATATGATGATAAAATCCTATTAACTATTCCGAAATATAAACGAGAAGAAATGATTTGCGGTTATTGTTTTTACCGAAATGTGAACATATGGAACATCGATATTAAATAAGTGTTTGTTTTCATTATTTACTACTCTTGCCTGGATACTGCTGCCGGTGAAGAAAACTGTCCCGGAGGTACCGTTAACTCATTAGGCAATACTTTATTTTGTCAGAAAATGTACTTTGTGTCAAAATTTTCAGTCACATTAATTTTTGAAATTTATTAAATACTAAGTCATATTTCCTTATGCAAAACATTCCTTAGCGGGATTTTTGATTCATATAATTTGGAATTTTGTATTCATTAATTTTTAAATGTTTGGATTATCCTCTTTTATCTTTTAACTTTTTCCGTCCCTAGTGTCACTGATGAGTAATAAACTTCCGAAATGTGCAGATATGGTAAATCAAAATTAAACAGGTATTTTTAATTTTTTTGTAAGTCGCTAACAATTAAAAAAACATAATAATCAGTAAAGTGCTTGCTAAAAATTATAACGACTTTTACTTTGCGTTATAACGTTTTTTTAATTTGCACTTAATTAATGTGTTTTTAAGCTTTTTACTCCCTAAATTTATTTTACAAGCTCTACAAAAAGCGTATATACGCTTTCATTTTGCGTTTTTTTTTATTTTCTTCTTTGCTTATTATAGTTTCTTACAATTTGCATCGGAGTCTTTTTTCACTTAAAAAAACTAAAGGGTTTATTTTACGATTTCCTTCGATTTTGATGATATTATATTTTGCTAGTTTAAACCTTTTACGTTTTTGCACTTTCGTACCCTAACTTGAGTTTTAACATTTTAAACACCTAACAATGAGTAAATAGGTTTAGAAGCGTAGCAACATAATTTGACTTGACACCCTTGTTTCCTTTATAAAGAGACAGTGTTAGGGAAAAGCGCACAAATATATAAAAGTCTCTAAATTATATTATAATACCTATTTTTGCTAATCAGGGAGGATTTCGTTGCTATGAAATGCACTTATGAGTTTGGAAGAGTTGAGTTGAGTAATGGTGTTTAACGTCCCAGTCAAGAATATGTCACTTATATCGAGACGTCGCCAGCTAAAGGCGAAAGTGCAGAACTTTTGTCTGTGCGTTGCTTTGACGGCATTATACAGCAGGGTTCTTTATCGTGACACGCCTACAGTGACACGGATCTCCGTTTATTTTAAGTTCCCATCTGAAAGAACCGTGACTTTCATTTCGTAATGCCGGGTGACTGCCAAAAAGAAAAACTGTCTTCCCACTTTCAAGTCCTGGCAAGACCCGGTCGGTGTTCGAACCCACAACCTCCCACTTACAGATCTAACACTCTACCAACTGAGCTACCACAGTGGTCCAATTTGTTATGTTACATCAAGAACAAACAGATAATTTATCTTCCATAATATAACGCTCTCTTAATGCCCTTTATTGTCCTTAAGAATTTAACTAAATTAATGGTAAAAAAAATAAAGTTGATCTTAACATACGTGTTTCTATTTACTTTTGTATCTGAAATAAAAATTACATAATTGCTTAAAGACGTTATAAATACAAACCGGTATATTAAAAATAGACCATATACACAGACCAGAAAGACAAGTTTCAATAAGAATGTATCTCTCCCCCTCTCTCTCTCTCTCTCTCTCTGTGAGTGTATTTGTTTATGCTCATGTTCTTTTATTATTCTGTTTTTTATTTAATGTCATAAATTAAATCTTTTTCTAAAATTTCCAAAAAAATAAAACTTTTTAAAATAAAAATTGATAAGTTACAAAATTGACTACACAGACCTGGAAGACAGGAATCTCTCTCTCTCACTCACTCTCTCTCTCTCTCTCTCTCTCTCTCTCTCTCTCTCTCTCTCTCTCTCTCTCTTTCTGTGTGTGTGTGTGTGTGTTTGTGTGCTTTATATCATTTTATTATTTTAGGTCATTAAGTCTCAAAATGTCTACAAATAATAATAATAATAATAATAATAATAATAATAATAATAAAATAAAATGAAATCAATTAATAATAAAATTATTTTTTTAATCATTGATACGTTCATGAAAATTAGTCGACACAACAAGTATTCCAATCAATCCTTTTATTCCTTTTTTTGTCTGAAGCAATAAGTACATTATTAAATAAATAAAAGACATGCAGTACACACACTAGCAAGTTTCTACAGAATGGATATACACGATGATTACCCCAACCTACCCCTCTGTTTCTTTTATTTGAAAAAACAATAAAAAATAAAAACATATTTGGTTAAAAAAATTTATTTACAAAGACCAGGGAGTTTAAATGTATACTTTAATTACAGAGACGAGAGAAAATAAATTTTATTAAGATTTTATATTTTATATATATATATATATATATATATATATATATATATATATATATGTGTGTGTGTGTGTGTGTGTGTGTGTGTGTGTGTGTGTGTGTGTGTTTTTGTGTGTTTGTGTGTGTGTGTGTTTATGAGGGTCATATCCTTTTGTTAATTATTGTTATTTATATACTCTAGTTTTAAATGAAATCTGTTTTATTTACGTCGAATCTTTAGAACATACATTTAAATGCTAAGGACGACACGACATACATATAAAAAGGTATGAATGTGTTTTACCATATAATTGATCAAATAAAAGATTTTTCTGTAAAGACTAGATAGTTTTAAAATAGACTCTCTACACAGACCATGACGATGGATTTCAATAAGATACATACATACATAAGTCTATAAATAAAAGATTATAGTTATACATGGAATCTTAAGAGCATGACATTACTCTTATTTCGTTTAATTTTTTAACATTAATAAACAAATTTTTTTAAATAAAAGACGTTCTGTTTAAAGATAAGGAAGTTTGAAAATAGACTATTTACACAGACCAGGACCAGGAAGATACATTTTGTCATTTGTTTCAGATATATAACAAAAACACCTGTACAATTTTGATGTGTCATGTGTTTGTGCGTTAAGGTTTTGTCCTTTAATTATTAAAAGTCATTTTTTAAATTTGGTTTTTAAACCATTGTATATACGTCGAATCTTTAAACATCACGTTTTATGTTGACAGGGATACACGGTAATTCCAAACTCTACTCTTCTACCTTTATTATCTGGATTAATAATTACATAAATGGTTAAATAAAATACTTTGTGTACAGAGACCAGAACGTTTAAATAGTCTTTTTCCTAACATGTTAGAAAGATAAGTATAAAACTTTATATATTGTAGATACTGTAGAACTTTGATAACACAAACGTTAATATCTCAAATCGAATTATCCTCATAACCCCGACAATCGAATAAAATTTTGATCCATGGTTTACGAAAATTAAATTAAATTTATTAAACAATTACTTAAAAAACTAGATTCTTTTGGCAATGCGTGTTCAATGGCCTGTAAAATAAAATGATCAAAGAAATTATTGATAATTAGTTTACTGTTATATTACATAAGTGAAACGACTAGCTCTAGTAATCCTCCTAATAAACGGATTCATATCCAGTGCAGATAGTAACGGATAGACGGATAGGTACACTTATCCGTTACACTGATAAAAGAAGCCAAGGTAATTGCCGCTGTCGATTTAAGTTTTTTGTAATTTTAGTAACTATCTGTTTGTATTTTAACGAATGTAAAAATTAAAACGATTAAGTATCATTGCAATATATGTACATGTATCTCGTTTTAAATCTGTATTAGTAAACATCGTGACTTTATATGAAAAGAACACGTTTTGCAAGATTTTGTCGTCAATATCAATTCTATAATACATACATTATTACTTTTGTTTCAAATGTAATTATATATCTATACATTATTCATAATTGTAATGTAAATATACAGTGCGTATGTGTTTATATGCTTGAAATTGTATTTTTCAATATGCAATATATGAACGTGATGTAAAATTGAATAAAAAGTATGGGAAAAAAGAATATAAATGGCTGTAGGAAACTATATAGAATTACGTAAGTCGAGATTATATCCAAAGATTTTATTTTTTATTGCCACTTGTAGACGAAGAAGACAAATTACATAGAATTCAATATAATTCAGTAAAATAATCTTATGTCGATATAATTATTAAATTGAAGCTATTTCAAACAGAAAAGCATTGGTCGTGACAATTGTTTTAAAAGTAGGCTCCGTTTTAGCACATATATGAATATGGTAAATAACATTATTCATATGACCGCTTGGAACGTAAAAACTTAATGTAGAAAAACATTGTATCATGCTTATATTGATAAATGCAAGAATTAACAAATGTTTAATGAAGAATGAAGAATAGATGAAGAATTAACAAAGTGTTTTGCTATTGTTTTTAAAACATATATTGCATTTTGCAGTTAAAATACACTGGTCAACAAAGTATAATTCGGAAAAGGTATGACTATATGTTGCAGAAATGTATGGTTATTTAATACAATGAAGAAAAAGATATAACAAGTTGTATCTTAAAAAGTATATTTATAAATGGCAAAAGTCTAAATACCAATGTACAATATACAGATTCTTATTTACAACATTATAAAAGCAATTTTTTTTTGTTCAATTTTTTTTGCAATGTACATACACAGATTTGGAAAAATAAAATAAGATTTTAGTAAGTCTGCAAATTAGTTTTTTCACTGGATCTTATTTTGTTGTATTTTAAGTGTCCGAATCTCATTTAAAATAACTAAATAAATAAAAAATCGGCGAATTTAATTACACACGTGAACTTCCTTCAAGGAAGTGAGGCCGAGTGTTCCGAAAGAGAAAGCACCTTCTGTCTAGCAAACTTCAACTGTTACTTGCACAATCAAATTTAAGAATAAAAGGAACTAAGAACTATGTGAAGTCAAATATATCCACATTATAAGATTGAGTACAGTTACTTAATACTCAGTATTGTAATAACTTCTGAAAACATTTTAAGGGCCATGAATTAACCAAGCCTGCAATATCCCTGGGTCAACAATTTAAGTGCAACCAGCTTGCTTCGTTGTAGACTGTCCCCGTACATGCAGATACAGTTGAAACAGGAGAAGCAGGAATACAAATGCAAAAAGACTGATATTTGACAATAATGTCATCCTGTTTGTCTTATAGCTTTAGATTGAACCTTTGGTAGCTGTTGTAATTGAGATATAGGTCCAGACATGAAGCAATGCTTGCACATGAGTTATATCTTGTTTCAAGCACACTAGAGTAGATGTCATTAACTCATTCTCCTAATTTGGCATTATTTAGAGACATAACGTCATCTTTATACATATAACACTAGTACCTATTAAATTTCGCTGTGCCTTATATGTACATTTCAGAAAATCCTGATCAGTCACACTAGTTGCCGAAAAGTTTGATAGATGAAAAACATATATCTCTATTTAGAATTGAATAATTTAACGACAAAATTTCTTGATAAACTTGAGCTTACAATATTTAACACTGTACTAATTTTATTTTAATGAAATCAAAAAGACTATAAATAAAAACTCTTTCAAGTTGCAAAGATACAAGTGACTTTAGCTCTTTTTGCAACAGAGTAACAGTTTTTAGCATTTAAATTCTGAAATACATATTTAAGTTTTTTTTATTTTGATAGCAGGCAAAGTTTGCTGTTACATTTAGTTGTATAACTTAATATTTCGCACAGACTGAAAATTTTGAATATTTGGTGTCTTATTTTTTTGCGGAAAAGTTGTTCGGTATATATAGTTTTGGTATAATAATAAGATAATATTATTTGATAATAAGAAGGGGTCTATTCAAACAAGCTTCAGCTTTACTTCCTAGATTGTTTTGCATTAAGATTTATATCTCAACTCAAATTTCAGGGACAAAAGGAAAATTGTTATTTAATTAAATTCAAATAAGACATGTCTTAAAGAAAACAAACTCTCTGTAGTATGAATAAAAACGTCAAATTGACTCATTTCAAAAGTTTGTGATTGAAATAAGTATACATTCTTACTTAATGAGTGAAGAAAAAACGAAATAATTTTGTTGAAGAGACTATTGCAGCACAGAATTGTAACTGATAATCTTTTTTTTCCAATTAGAAAACCTATGTTATTTTAGGCATGGGCCGATCAAGAGATTTTCAAATAAAAAACAACTTCAATATGATTATGATCAAAACCTACTTTAAAACCCGTTAAAATCTTTTAAAGCCTATAACAAGAAATTATTTCTTCTGTTTGTTTTCCTTACAATCTGAGATAAATATTAAAATACATGTGTGAACATACACAAGTAAAATCATTGTTAGTATTAAACTATGTTGATCTTCCGTCTTTACATGAAATGTAACAAATAAAATGCATACATTAAGTTCTATTATAATGGTTAAAATTGTATAAAGTTGTTTCATTAAAAAACTGATTAGCAAACTACGTATCCTGTACATATTTATTCCTGACTGTTTTGACAGATATTACACTTGTTTAGAAAATGTACAAATCTCTATTCCGCTTCGCAATACAGTTGTGCCTTTTCTAAATAATCCTGAACAATTTTGTAACAAAAATGGTACTGCTCCTAAAAATAATAGAATATTAGTTCATTTTGTAGTTTAAAAAAGTTTTTAAACATGCACAAAAATGATAAAAAATGTTATTTTCTCCGTCTTGATTAATATTGTTTAATTTGTTATAAAGAGCATTTCACTTCAAGCGTAATGCGATCTGCTTACAATGAATTTAACTGGTGTGTTGAACGATGATAAATAAAATAAAGAAATCCGAAAGGAGTTCTGTACTTCAAAGTAGAATAAATTATTTGTACAACGTAATGAGTTTCTGAAAAATTAGTTTTTTACGAACCAGCTGATACGAAAACCTTCCTCATTCAATTGACGTAGATAAACAAGATACATTCTTGTCTATTTTAAATCGATATTGCCTAATGTTTACTATTTAGCTATAACTATAACTTGATAAGAACTTATTATTTACTAGTTCTATGCTTCAGTTGTAACTATCGTATATTTCCATGATTATGTTTTTTTAGTAGCTTCTAGTTTTTTCATAATAAAAACATATTTTTGCTTGTTTAATTTCATTTATTTTTATGATTATATTTATATTAATATATCTTTATTATACTTATTCTTAAAAAAAACACGTTTAACTGCCAGGTACTCTATTGAAATGATTATTATTTTCTTTTTACAAAAAACATAATCATTTCCTTACCACAGAGATAAATTGCGGTCGCCTGATTTGTTGAAGTCGTGCCATTTGAAAAATGTCAACATTTTCGCTGAAACTTAAATTTTCTATGACACTATAAACCAAACAAAATAGACCGCAGCACCTCGCTCCGTCCCTAAAACATATATAAATAATTCAAATAATGGGGTCGTGCCGTGTTTTCATGTTTTTAACAATTGAAATATAAGTTTATACTTAACTGAGTTAAAAGTCTTTTCGATTAAAGTATTTATCGGATCTACAGTTTAGATGTAGTAGCATCCATTACAACAGTTACATTATATTTAAATATATATATTAAAAGTTTGAAAAAATACTATAAGGGGATAAAACCTAAAGGCTAACTATAATAAACATGACATCTAAAATTAAACGTGAGCGTTTACTTAACAATATTTCTGAAAATATTCACAATTCAGTGACTTTTTGATACATAAACTTATCCAAATTTAAACTAAACAATGTTATTTAATATTTCAGAAACTACTTAGAAACTGTTTATTTGATAACCAGTAGCTTTATTGACTATCCGATTGTACATAAACGAAACACAAGGAAAGTAACTAGAAATTTAGCGTTCGAGTTCTACCATTTTAAATAGTTTGTTTTTTAAAAAAATATTTTGGCATGAGTTCCAAAAATATCATACTTACGAACATATTACTGTAATTGGATCATTATTGTTGGACTTATTCCATGTAAGTACTGAATGTATGAAGTCAATAAAAGAAGTTTGTGGTGCTGGTGTTGCACTTAAGTGTCTCCAGTTTAAATATTGGTAAAGTGTAATAAGTTCTCCATCGTTTTTTTCCTGTAGATACGCAAACGTTAGTTTTGATAAAAGTGAAAAACGACAATTATTTATTTGCTTTAATAATTTTTTCAAAAATTTTATAAATTTCTAACTAAACATTTTTAAATGGTAATAGATACGACTTACTTTACAATATTGTAATGTTGGAATGTCACAAAAGGTTGTTTTTTATCTGAATTAAAATACAAATTCTACAGACATTGCCTGAACCTAGCACCATTGATAATAAAACCCCTAAGCAAACTATAATTCTTCGTTGAATTGTAAGTCATTTTTACAATAAATATCCATGAAAAACGCTGCATTTTACGTTATGTATATATGTAACAACAATACCTTTTTGATGTGTCACATGTGCACAATTTCCAAATTAATTAATCATCAGTGAATCTATAGGCCGAAAAAGTTGATAGTGAAAAAATTTTAAAAAACAAATGACACATAATAATTTCAAAATTGAAAAATTAAATGAATACAACTCCAGATGAGCAATGTTTTGCATAACGAAATGAATTTTAGTTTTAAATAAATTTCAAAAATGAAGACGGCTGAAACTTTTGCCATAAGAAACATTTCCTGAAAGCTTAGAATACTCCACAAGTACCGGTAACCTCTGAGTGGTAGTAAATATTTAACAATAATACCTTTTTAATTTTAATGTGCTTTATGTGTATATACTATTTGTTAAGTTGCCTAATTTTCAAAATAATACAAGCTTTTATCGAAACCAAAGAAATAAAAAATAAATAAATAAATAATATTGAATTGAAAACAAGCATACCTTTTCCAATACATGTAAGTTGATTTCCTTGGTTCCAGGTATAGCCATCGACTCTGATGTTTTTGTCAGGAATAATTTACCAAGATCCAGTTTGTTTTCGTTTGAAGGGTGCCAAATCAAATCCTATTTGACAAATTATATTATTAAAACAATTAGCTGAATTAAGCTTCAATTGTCTTCAATAAGATGTATATGTAGATAACAATAATGAAAAATTATTAAACTGAATAAAATCTGTGACGCAATGATTTACAAGTAAACTTTGTAAATTATGCATAATTTATATTAAAAATGCGAAAAAACACATAATACTAAAAAACGTTCAAACCTTGCTAAATTAAACATACTTTTATTTCTAGGCACCAAGTACAGCAGTTTTTGAAAATAAATGAATACTCGAAGTAAAATGAAATTTTAAAAGATAATATTTGTATATTCTTTACTTGTAAGCTGACCGAAAAAGTTTTATGAAATTGTCATTGCTTTTAGCTCAGTATTTCCGTTTCCTGGTATCGTTATATGGTCGACAATTTGATATACTCCCTAGAATTATACATTCTTAATTGTTAATTAAATACCAAAAGCAAATTTGGAATGATTGTTGGTGAGAACCTTTTGTCAATAATCAATTAAAAAAAACGTTGATAATTTTTCTTTTACCTTTTCAAAACTCGGAGCATCTTCTAAACTGACAACTGTGCAAGAATTGTATTCAATAATCATATTCCATAAATCGACCACTGTGTTGGCAAAAGGTATTTGTGTAACTAAAAATTGTCCTGACATTCTGCAAGACTAAAAAGAAAAACCTTACATATAGTTCAACACTTTAGAACAAATACAAATTATATATGCTAGCTAAAATTCCTGAACGTTCGTTGTAATGTAAAGATTCTGTTTAACTTTATTTATTGCCAAAATAAAAAAAATGTTGTATGCAATTTATTAAAATACTTCTTTCATGCATGTCTAGTTCCTTAGTATTTTAAATATGAAAATGTTTTGCCCTTACCTGAACAGAAATGGCATTGATGTAGTGACCCGTGCCTGCTTTGCTCAGAATCAATCGGTAGGTTTCAACTGAAAGAAAAACAGATGATTAAAATTGCAGCTAAATTTGTGTTTATAATTGAAAAATATTGGTTATCATGTGGCATTTTTAGCACCTGTATTATCAAAATCAATATGTTTGTTAAAAATTGTTTGTTCAAAAAACTTTTTTATTATTATTCTCCCTTTAAGTACTAAGTCGGGATTTCAATAATAAGTTGTTTCATTATACGCGTACCTTTTTGTATTTTAATGTTAATTTCATTTATTGGCAATCTGATGTGTTTGGTAACACTGGCTTTTGCCTATTTTCAATCTACTATTTTTCTTAGATTAAATAATAATGCTAATGCTAGTGTATTTTGATCGACAATTAAGTTCATCCTGTTGTTGTTGCTTGTTTTATTTACATATGATTAAGAATGTTTATTGCATTGGCGTAGCTAATGCTTTTTTAATTATAAATTACATTTTTCAGTTGATGCTCTCAAAAAATTAATCCCTTCTGTCTTAATTTGTTTGCTTTATTCTTTTCTTACCTTTTTTATATTGGTTGTTGGTTAATTGTTTGTAGTGTTATTTAAGAACGCATTGGCAATTTCTCAGCTGTTTGCAACAAGTGCAAAATTATCAGTCTCTAAGGATTGGATTAAGATCAAGTCCGCGTTTGCGAGTGATGAGCAAGTGTGAATATGGTCTGTCATGCACAAACGCGCACTTTCGATAGAGTTTTGTTAAGGGCTAGCATACAAAGTCAGTATACCAAAAACAAGCAAATAACTTATTCAGTCACATGATCTTTTCTCAAATGAAACAGTCGATACTCTGTTACTCTAAGCGCCATCTAACGCATCGGTACATCGATATCTCAAAGTTTAAAGTTTCCGAATACCCTACTTCTCGCCTTTAAAGCGAACGCTCTGCAAATGTTCACCAAAGCGAAGAATTGATATTGTGTATAATTAAATGTTGATGTAAAAATCTGTATACATCGATACAAAACGTTTTGAATGAAAACTTTGAAATGATAAAAGGAATATATAACCATTTAAATTATTAATATATTTTTTTAACCTGGCAAAATACAATTATTTCTATTTTTCCCTCTATTTTTCTTCAACATTGCTTCTTTATAAAATGTATCATCATACTGTGGAAGATTGTTTACAAGCACCTGCAAACAGAAATATTATTAACGTAAACTCTGCCGAAAAGTCGAAGTTTGTACCAAGTTATCTGTTTTTATATCAGCACTATAGCTAAAGATTAGACAAAACGTTTATTTTCAACATTATTTCAAATGGCTGTACATTTCCTGATGCTTTTCTTTCCATTGTGATTTTTTCATTCTATATTGTCCACTCGTCTTGTATGTATGTTTACTATTGTGGTCAAAAAAGCTCACAGACACATTTATTCTAATGGCAATCTTAGAAAACTTGTAACTTGTGTCCCTTGGAATGCACGTACTTTAACTGAATATTACCTTGTGGCCAAGCTTACTAATTTACTTGTAAACTGTCGTTTGAATATTCAACAATTGTTTCATAACTTACTTGAATAATTTCTACGATTGACATTCACATAATTTTTCATTTCGTGTGAACGTGGAGGTACACCGTAAAACCTACAGTTTTTTTCCGGAACTGGTTTCTAAATTTTTGAATTTGATCATCTAGAAGAGTAATGTTACTGGTTGATAATTCAGTAATAAAATACACACGGTGAACAATTAATTTCTATATTAATATTTCAAGAATAATTTGACATCGCATAATTATCCGACCTCATACTCCCGTTCTATGATGTTGCCCTCTTCTTTGTCTTCTTCTTTTATGGCTGTACGGAAATCATGCTTTGGGATATTTGCATCTTGAAAAAGTAGATATTCTAAAAACAACTTGTGCAAGAAGACGTAGCATTCCTGAAACAAATCGAGATTAATATTATATGTAAAATGAATCAGTTCTGCAATTAAAGATTAAAATATTATTCAAAAGTGCCGTGACAATTAACCTGCTGAAAATGATTTATTTTTTTTAATTTGAAGATATCAAATAAATTTTCCAGTTTTGCCTGTATCTGGTTGCAATTTTTCATAATCTTTCATATGGTTTCGTGCAAATTGGATACGGCTTAAAAGACTGGTATTCGATATACGGAAGTTGTTACCGCACGACGTTTTATTGCTTTTGAATACGTTGCAAATTTCAGAAGCAAAAGTTTACTACACGGGCAAGTATGATGGTTATTCGATATGTAATATGTTTTGTACGATCTCTTAAAAGCATTCCACTAAAATAGTAAAATGAACATTACATCCTTCAAAAGTATTCTTCGCGGTTTGAAATACATGGCTGAGCCAAGGGCTTGTCAGAACTTATAATTACGTTTTGGAATTAGAAAATAGTCAAATGAGGTAAGATGTTGGGAGTATGTGGATGTAGCAAGACAGTTACCTTCTGCGACGTCAAAAATTGCTTCACAACCTCAGATGTATGTGATGGAGCATTTTCATGACGTAGATAAACAGACTTTAATCCTGACACATGGTGTCGTTTAAGATAATATTGCATAAGCGATTTTAGTATACCATCTTGGTAATACCGACCAACTGTAACGCTTTTGCCCTTCGACAACGGAATTTGCACGACTATACTATCACATGAGAAGAATATGCAAAGAAAAACCTTTTTTGTTCTTATCTTGTTTTCAATTTTTCTTACTGGTTCGAAATAATCAAACCATTTCGTCACCATAAACAATGTTTGCAAATTGACTGAATTTGGGAAACATTTGAGCGATTGCTTAAAGGTATGTGCTCGTACCCGTTTTTGATCATCTGTCAATATGTGCAGAATCCATGTGGTAGGAATCTTTTGTATTTTCAAAATTCGCTTCAAAATGAAATGTACCCGCGAAGGCAATATGTAAACAGCTTTGGCAATATAACGAATGGTATATTTGCCATTGCTGTAATTATTGACTTTTTGAGACATTTGCCTTGTCTCATATTGATACAGGTCAAACATATTTTGCTGCATATCTTTGACAGACTCTGTTTTAGTCAGAATTTTTTTCCACCTACAAACTTTACTTAACAAACCATAAGCTTCCCCTTATTTAGAAAAAATCAAAAGCTAAATCGTAAAACATAAAACAAATAGAACAGACCTCACACGCCATCATTTATATATTAAGAAAATTTGTTCGTTATTTCGTTATTTCGTTAAAGAGTTACTTAGAAGCTTTATAATATGCGCAAATACATTGCTTACACACAACGTGATTTGTTTTGGAGATCTCCGAGTGAACCTAAATCGACACTGGAAATTTCTACCGTGCCCTGCAATGTTAAGAGGTCAAAATTAGCGTGTTTGTCTTTAATTTTGTGTTAAATATTAGTTATTTAATCCTTTATTATATGTTCGTATTCTGGATTGATTTGGCTGTTGCGAAAAAGCATATTTTGGTTCAGTGAATTATATCTAATATTCAAATGGAAATAACGGAAAGAAAAAAAGTTTGCAGTGGAATATGTTGGAGAACGCATTATATGCATTTAGAAATCACAGTAGATTTATAGAGATTTTTGTAAAATGTCATCTAAAAGTCATTTACCTCTGTAGCAACCATATTCATACGATATTTTCTCATATCTGTAACAAGCTTGCATATGTCAATTGTTTCATTTCTGTAGCAACAATGAGATATTGCATCAAAAGCAATAAAAACTCCCGTTCTATCAGAGCCATCACTTAAAAAAACAAAAAATTTGAATATTTTACTGATGATTTGTAGTAATTAATATGATTTGTATCAATCTTCAATCCTTTAGTATAGAGAATGATATATGTTTTATTAATAAAAGCTTTGGGTTTTGTCAGTATAAATTTTGATGTTACTCGATGAATCTCAACTTTACATTTCCAACAAAATAGTGCATACATATTTTGGATACTAATAAACAACTACCTCTGTCATAGGATTAAAAAACACTTAAGCTGAACTGTTTGTAACATACACAAGTCTCTCTGAATTAAATGTACTTATCAAAATATTTGACATATATAATATATAATAAATAAATTACCTATTTATATTAATTATGACCAAAGGTAGGTTAACACTATCAAGAGTAGAAAAGAGGCTTGAATCAACATCACTTTAACTTAGTAAAAAGGTTGAAAAATTTCTAATGTTTTATTTTAGCTGTTGCTGCGAATATTTTCTCTGACCAAATCTACCTTATTGTAGATGTATTTGCAAATGTGTGAAAACCGAATTGCAGGCAAGGTTTTTTTTTATACATTTAATTTTAACTACTAATTCAAGACATTTCAGTATTGTAGTAGTGTAATCTTTAAGTTTTAACGAAATGTAAATTTAGATTCGTATTGCTTGTTTATTCTACTTATTAAAATTAAAAGCTAAAAATAATAAATAATTATAATAAAAGTTATTATGAGAAATTTATTTCCGAAATGTGCACATCTGGCACATCAAAATTTACCTGGTATTTGTATTATATATTTACTACCCCTGAGCGGGTACCGCTGCTGGTGGAGTAAAACTCCCCGAGGGTATCCATAACTCAGTAGGCAGTACTTTGAGCTGTCAGAAAATGTACCATTCAGCAAAATTTTCAGTCGTCTAAAATTTGAAATTCATTTAAAACTAAGGTTTGTTCCCTCGTGCAAAGCATTTCTTAGCTGGATTTGGATTTACATAATTTTGAAACTTAAGATTCATTATTTTCAACTGTTTGGCTTATATATTTTTTATGTATCAAACTTTTCGGTCTAAGTGTCACTGATGAGGAATATATTTCCGAAATGTGCACATCTGGCATATCAAAATTTAACTGGTATTTGTATTATATATTTATCTCTCCGATACTTTTGATGGGAAACATGGATATTCTGCAAAAGTAAGCTTTGATCAAACTTTATACCAATATTATTATCATGATCAAAGTTGTTAAAATATCAACATTTTTTAAAAAAAAGACTGAAAACATTGTATCATGAAGTTTTAAAAATCAAAGCATAGTACATTATTTACCCGCAATGTATAATCGCTGGTCCAGAATTGTTGGAAGAAATGATTTCAGCATATTTTTGATGTAGTAAATACAGTTGATAAGGATGTGGAACACTTCGTTTTGGCCATGATGTAAATTGGAGGAGACACATTTTACGAACCTCACCTGTCTGCAATTATGATACACATTTTTCGTTAATAACAGCATGCTTTATCATTTTAACGTAAATGTTCAAAACGAAAAGACCTTTTTACAGTCGAATATCTGAATATTGTAATGATGAAATAAACATTTCTTGATTTGATTTTCAGAAATTGATATTAATTTACTGTACGTTTTAATTTTCATGCAGAAAATTAAGCATTCGAATGTATTTTATGATTAAACATAGATTTGATTTATAAGGGCATCTTGGTTTTACTTTATCATCTACTTTTCTATACGATACGTTTTCTAGTCATACGATAAGAATTGAAGTATTTTAAATCATTATTAATCACTTTCGACCATACCTTTATGTTTTTAACTTTAAGCTGTCTTATTATAAATTCTGATCTCATCTGCTCTTTAAGAAGAGTTATTTCATATCCAAGAATTCCTAATACATTTGAAGATACCGGCCAATATTGAAAACATGTTACCTACAATAATAATAATTAAACTTTCTGCATACAATATCATTACATATCAATCATTGCAGATTTTGCATACAAAAATATCGAAACAAAATAAAATTCTTGAAATATATAAAAGCCACCTAACTTATATATAAAATAAAAAAAATTAATAAATAATGTAATTTAATGAATATTTGGAGATTTAAGATTATGATAAATGCCTAACAAAATAAAAAAAATGCTAAAATCTTAATACTTTGCAGTACCTGATTTTGCTCAATAACATTTGTAAGCATGACAATTACGCTTGAATTAGTCTGCCATATCATTCTCCAAAAGTCTTCAACTGTGTTTTTTCATTGGCCCTGAAACAGTTGTATCAAGATTTTAAATAATTTTTTTATTTTTATACGTAACAATTGCATACGATCAAAAACTGTGGACCATATATTATTACATTTGCAAATTTTTTTTGTAATTTTAAGCCAATTCTTGAAAAAACGTTTTTTTGTGTGATATAAAAGCAAATTGAATAAGATTTTATTGTAAAAAATCCGTTAGATTTGTTTTAACTGGTATGATATAATAATGGTACAAAGTCATATAAGCGAAAGAAACAGATAAATCTATTTGGAAACATATTTTTTTTTTTTTGCATTCATGTTCGTCCCATACTTGTTGATCAAGGCAATTTAATATTCACTGAAATGTCCGACAATGTTATCAGTAGTTACAATATATTTCAGTCTCTCATTGTATTATCTTGTTTCATGATGATGTTTGCGTTTGTTGCAAATCACATTCTTTCATTAGCAAATTCTATTTGTTTATTTTGCTGCTTCCAGCAATGTCCTCGTTCACCAATAAAATGAACAAACTGCAAAATCAAACTTTCAGTAAAGAAATCAATGTTTTTGCAAATAGAAGCGTACACAGTGGCATAACATTTCATTGAAGTTAAAAAATGTGCTTTTTACAAGAACGAAGTATTGATTAAAACTGAAACATGCATTATGAATAGAAGAATGAAATTTGCAGCTGCAAATATATTGGAAGGCTCAAAACTCAAAGACCACATAATACTGAAAGTGAAAGATAACGCAAACCAAAGCAAGTGAAGATAAGCACATTTTGAACTACTTAGTATAACACTACCGATTTTTAGCGAGCATAACACTTGTTTGGTTAAAGTAAGCTTAGAGGGCCAAAAACATCATTTATTTTTGTAAAAAAAGTAATTTTAAGTAATTTCAAGTATGCACAAACTTTACTACACAAAAATACTTTTAACATGTTATAATTATGATTAGATTTTTTAAATAGAAACTTAAACGTAGGGGAGATAATCTTTCCCATACCTTGAAAACAAGAACCAAGAATATGTTTTTTAAATTGTACTTTGAAGAATATGAAACAAACTTCTTTGTGTAGTTATGAAGAAACGTATTTCTCAAATTTCATCAAATTTAGATTTTTGTGGTAAATTGTCAATAAATATGAAGACATTTTAGGTACACTGTGCAATAATAACTTATATTTTTATTATCAAAAGTATTTCACTTCATAGCACGCCTTTTATTAAAATATTGATTAAAACCATTAAAATAATTTTTTGTTTTCATTACATCTAGTTATTTTTGAATTAAAAACAAACACGAAGTTAATAATTTGGGATATTTTAGAAATGAGAATTAGAGTGGAGAAAAGTGGGTTAGGTTTTAAACGCTCTACTGAAAAAAAAAAAACGAAAAACGGAACATATAAATTTTCTTACTTTATTCAACAAAGCACATTTAATTTATAAGTGTGCAATTTAAAAAAATTCAAATTCGGGAAAATGTTTTGCCGCAGGTGTCGGGAACTAACTTAATGTATCATTCATTTCTGGTATTATGTCATGACACACTTCCTAAAATTGCACAGGAAATTTTAATTAAGATAAATTTACGATTAGATATAAGCTGTTAATCGTTTGTTTTAGTATCTTTTGGAACTTACAAGAAAAAATATTTTTGACTAAATTTTATCAATGTGATAACAGATTTACTTATATAATTGCTTAGCGTACCTTGTGTTGCAATATACGTTGAATCTGTGATCAGACCCTAATAAATAAAAAAAAGTATAAGTTAAACTCATCTGCTTCATTGATTTATTGCAAATAAATACGGATATGCCATTTGCATCATTTAAATGATTTAAAATGCAAGTTTTCGAACAAGTTAAATCTGAAATATTGTTATATGATATAAGTAAAAACAGGTACCACTGGATTTTTAGAAGAAATGCTTACTTCTCGTCAGAGGAATAATATAACTAAACCGTTTGTTTTTTCTTTTCTTTTTTTTTTTTTTTTGGTTCATTGATTCTTGTTTTGTTTCATTTAGACGTATTTGCCTTTACCCAGGAAGCAAAACATTTCGTTTCTGTTTTTGAAGGTGACACTGTTTGATTGAAAAATTTAAGCTGTTAAAAAGGATCCTTTTTTCCTTTTATGCATATATAAAAACTTGCATTTTAGAAATCATTTGCTTCAACAATTTGAACGTTTCGGCAAATCAATCTGAAGTAACACTTCCATTGCATTTTTACATGTCATTATTACAACTTCATTTTTGTGTCGATGTCAACGTATTTAAATCAATTTATATTTTCCTTTCGCAATCATAAATTGGATATCTTATTTGATGCTATTCGAAATACTATTTTTATACCAGGACGATAAAAATACATTTTTCTATTTGTTTTAGATCGCTATTTGATTATCGGTTTGAGAATTTATATTTGCTCAGAATCAAAATGTACATCGCCTTTATGTCGGGTAAACAAACAAATAAATAAATTATTAGATAACTTTAAACAAGTGAATTAAAAAAAACAACTTTGTATTTGATATCAGAAAATAGATGTATTTAAATCCCTTGTATGCCTGGATTGATATCTATACCCGATTTACCCACCAGATAGTAGAGTTTTTGTAAAATTTGCAAAAACTTTTTGCCAAGGGTAAATGTTTTGGTTGCATTTACCGTCTGCAAAAGAAGAACGTTTTCCCTTAATAATGCAAATTTCTATTATAATGTCAAAAGTAACTATGGAATTTTCTCTTAATAGATATAGCAATTTCGTCCTTTGTGGTTTCGGAAACATTGTTTTTAAAAGTTTTAAAAAATATTTTCAAAGTAAATTTGTCTTCATTTGAAAAATAAGAATCGGGAAAAAATAACCTGCTTAATCAAAAATTAAAAATGTTCTGCAATGCTATGTTACAAAATATTTTTGCAGTAGTAAATTTTGAACCCAACAATTCTTCACTTACATTTATACAACTTGCATTAATATAATCAGCATCTGGGTCTTGGTTTGAGGTATCAAGTATTACCCTAGAATGGTCATCTAAAACAGATTTATAACGTTTTTGTTACATCAATTTCAGCATAACTAAACTAGCACAGTTGCCATACATGATTTACGACTGACTAAAAACATGAGACGACAGAGAGATGATTTCATAGCGTTTCTTCTTGACTACAGAAAGATGTTCTCAAAGTCTCTTTTTTCAAACATGTACCAAGGAGCAAATTTTTTTTTTTTTGAATAAAATTTTATTTTGATACTCGATATCAAATTATTTTGTCTTTTAGAATATATCTTGAATTTTTATTAATATTTCTCCGCTTGTGAAAAATTAAATCAATCATCTTAAGCACGTACATCGTTTTACAAAAGTGTGTCAAAAGAAAAAGAGGAATACATCTTTGAAAAAATAAACTTTCAAATAAAATAGTTATACTCTACAAAAATGAAACAAACAATTTATGCATATAGCAATATGATAAATTTAAAATACTTAGCAGTACACATTGAGTAAAAACAAAATATTCAGTAAACCATGTTTAAATGTATTTTTATCAATAAGAGAAAAAACTTTAAAATGATTCCAAATGACAAAACATTAAAATTACAAACTAAAAAACTTTTAGATTTGAGAATAAAATGTCATTTAAATATTGTTATACTTTTACGGACATCTTAAATATTTGTTTTATTTGTGAAAGTAAAGTAACCAAAGCAAATCACATTTAACAATTGCTTGTTTAATACATACACGGTAGGATATTTTGGTTTCTATTTTTCTTTTTATTTTTGGGTAATTTGCCGGCTGTTTGTGGATACAATGGTCCTAATGGGATAATCTAAAATATTAATAAAACAATGATTAAAAACATTACAATACAAAAACGATAAGTTCGTCAAACAATCAATACGTCGATTCACGAATGTATTCATTCCCTGCCAATTCGGATTTTATTATTATCCTCAATCATGTGACCAGCCTCAAATATAGGACATAACAAAAATATCGGCAATGACCGGCTGCATAGTGAAAGTGGTGGGTCGTAGCTTTAACTATTTCAAATACATTTTTGAGGTACTATCTGCATTAAATAATTTTAGTTGTTTTAAATGAATAGATTAAGTGAATTCTTAACATATCAAGAACAGTTTTTAAAAATTTCAAAGAATTTTCATTTCAACTTCAAACAAAAGCGAGAGTTCTACTACTAGTAAAGCCTAAATATTTACCAAAAATTCCTGTTTAATTTTGAAGTGTCATATGTGCACATTTCCGAAGTTCATTCCTTATCAGTGACACTAGTGGCTAAAAAGTTGTTAGAAAGACAGAGATACTCCAATTCTTTTTAATTAATGAAACGTAAAATAGAATATACTTCTTGAACTATCTTTAGACTGCTTGAGTTCAATTTTATTAGAATTATATCATTTGACATTACATAAAATAAACCAAACTAAATTTATAAATGATGAAAATCTTAATGATTTTCCGAAATGTTCATATATGGCACATCAAAATTTAATAGGTTCTTGTGTTATATATTGGTCAATCGGGTTCATTCTGTACCCATGGGAACAGCATCGTTCAGGCGATTTTTTCTTGAATAAAATAAATGATAATTTTTTTAATCATCTCTATGATTGAAGTTCATAAAACATTGATTAAATTTGCGGTAGAACTCTTTTTAATTATCATTTTCAAACGAGTCCTAGCAGTTCATTGTATGTTTGTTTACAAAGAAGGCGGAAAAACACAAAATTACTTGATACTTCGTATGGAACATTGTGTCTGAGGGGCGCCTTATCGTATAAAGATGTATTTCTATTTAATTCTTATGGGGATATAATTAATAAACACATTTCCATCTCAAAAATCGGAATTCAAACCCACAGACATGTTGATTAAGTCTTAAATAGTTGAGAAAAGGTTAGAACAGAAAAGGGTAATTTACACTAATAGAATCCTTGTTTTAATTTTAATGTCTATTAAAATTTTAAAAATCTCACATTGGTGTACTATTAACTTTCTCTATATTTTATCTTTTCCTGTTGTACATCTTTTATGTAATATGTCTAATTTGCTCCCAAATATTTTAGCTAGGTTCTTCTAGTTGCAAATATTTGATTATTTTTATTTTATTAATCTTGACATCTATTTTGACAAAAAATGAACATTTAATTTTATATTCCGAAAATCATGTCAATATGTTTTTAGTTTATAAGGGTCTTGAGTCCACTAATAACATGGCGACATAGAACTGCTTATCGTAAGAAGTAAATGTTTTTGTTTGTTTTAAGTTAACTTAAGGCAACTCAAGATGAAACTGTAGATTGTTTATTATAGTTTATAGCTTTTCTTCAATGAGTTTTGTCCTGCATGTGAGTAATTAATTTAGATTTAATTCTAACCGTAAATAATATGTGACGCGCCATGAGATTTCCAGGCTTATGGAGGTACGACGTCATAATCAGAAAAACGTAGTTAAAGAATAACGTCGATAAATGCCGGTGATTGAAACGTGCACATGTCAAAAGTTACGCATTCAGCAAAAGTAGTAAATGTTATGAACCATTAAAAAGAAATTGCTTAATTGTTGTTATTTATGTAGGAATATATCTAATAAAATTTTTAAAATTATATATTTTTATAAAAATCAAAAATAATTTTAAATTAAATATGCGATGCGGCCCTTCCCCGTTGTCTAGTAATTTGATCCATGATGAACCGTTGAACTCGGTGCCTGATTATTTATGATTTTTTATCAATTAAAGCTGCAGCATTTCTTCTTAATCTTTTTCCCCAAAAAACGATCGTAATAAGCTAACTACTTCTTAATAAATTGCGAATTTACGTTTTTTTTTAAATAGAAGCAAGAAATAGTATAAAATTTCAGATTTCCGTGTTCTCCATTTCCGATTTGGTAAAAAGCGAATGGGTTAGATGCAAATAGACAGTGGTACCTGTTTCAAGAGATAAGACCTTTTTGTTTTGGAATTGATGACAAGGATGTTGTGTCTTAAAAACCAAGTGTTCCGAAGCCACTATTGTCATTAAAGAGAACAAAGAAAAGCTTGGAAAATGAGTTACTGTAAAGAAACTGGACATAACACATCTAGCAGTAGAAAAATTATTTTTCCATTCCCATTTCTAAAAAACTAAGAAAAAACTTCCTCTATTGATTTAAGTTAATGATCAAATAACAAAAATGAATTAATTTTAATGATTTTATAGTTTTTATTTTTAATAATTACCCCTTATTTAATTTGGTATTAAAGGACTAAACCTTAGATTAGATTTACCAACTACAGGTAAAATTGCATAAAGTGGTATGTGTTATATATTCTGTACTCTCAAGAAGTAATTACATTAATAGTCATATAACACTCATTTTCCCTTTACAGAAAAATGTAGATAAATTTGCATACAACTGCAATGCACATATTTGCTAATAATATCATATGGTTTCTGAAAGTACAGTGGTAAAAAGTTGAAAAAAAAAAATTATTATCCAGACATTATAAGTTGATTGAGTTTTGGTGTTTTATGCACCAGTCAAGATTTTTTTTACTTTTATGGAGGTGTTTAGTTCTTGCATGGTGGAGGAAACCAGAGTGGCCAGAGAGAACAACTTATCTTTGGCAAGAGAACTGACAAACTTACTTACACTAGGATAGTAGGATCTTGTCTGATTGAGATTTGAACCTAGGTAGTTGGACACTGTGATCCCCAGGCCAAACTTAGAACACTTGTTAACAATAAGTAAATTGATGCTGCTGCTATTATTTTATTTAAGAAAAAAGACTAGTTTAATGCTTGTTCCTATATTTTGTCAATTGTCTTGTTACTTGCTGTGTAGCATACACATGTATGTCTTGGGGTTTTCACTTAGAAAAACTGGATGATTCTTTCTAATCAAAATGAATATGGTATTGTAATGGCTCTCATCTTCATTACTGATCTTTATTTATAAAATGAGTTATCTCCCTTGTACGTAATTGAATAATTTTGACCAATTTGACTGTCCAAAACATCAATGAAGCAATATGCATTAAATTTCTTGATATATATGCACTTATATTTGCATAACGCGTGTCATTATTTACAGTGTATGCGATTTATCATTCTCAAATATTAATCATAAAATAATTTTTTAAGATTTCATTGTGTTGCTATAGTACACATTTGGTTGCTATGAAAAATGTTTTACAAATTTTGCATATAAAATTTAAAAATGTGATGAATACAAACATAAGTCAATGTCCAGTGTCTTCTGGAAAATAAAATTCCATAAAACAAGTAAAACAACAAAGTAAAAATTTCTGTTTTGAAATTTTTTCCCAAACAATTATGCAGTTAAAATACCGTTTATACTGTGAATGTTGTGTTTGCATTTGTTGCCTTAGCAACGAAAATACTGCATATTTTGAAGAAATATTTTACAGGGTGTTTTAGCACATAAGTAGGAATAATAATCCACCAAAATCTCATTTTCGGTTTGGTACCTCCATAAGCCTGTTTTTCTCGTGGCTGGTCACATATATCCAAATATGCTATTTTAGAAAAAAATGCCATTAAATTGAAACATCTAGACAGTTTTTTCATTCAGCATGTGATGAGAGACGTTATAATGATCTGTTCTGTTTAGTTCATATTTAAAGATAGCTCATACATACATGCTTGTCCAAAATGTTTTTCTTGTTTGTCATGATAAAGTATACAACAAGAAACAAAGTAATTTCTATTTCGTTTTTGGTATATAAATTATTTTGGACTTGGGTTTGACTTCTATATGCACACGTAGTTTTGTTGATTTGTGTTAACATAAGTTTCTTATTGATATACTATAAATGTCTAAAATTTATTGCACATTGCATTCTTCTCAATGAATTCTCAAACTTTTTATGTTTTGTTTGAAACTAACTGCCTTAGTTACTTGATTTCCTTATTTCTTTTCTTCCAATATTCAACCTATCATTTCATTTATATCGCATTTGTAATTGATTGTAGTTTTTTCTGAGTTAAAAACATATTTCTTCTAGTAAATACATTGGTTTTGTTACTTACTATTTCGCGTCTATATTCTTTTCTTTTAGTTAAAAAATATGAAAAAAAATGCATTTTAAATACTTTGATCTTGGGTATTTTTAAGAAACATTTTTAATAAACATACATTCAAGAAATTATTTCTATAAAGGTTAATATTATTAAAAGTGAGTAAAACAAGCAATATTCGTCTAAAAAGTAACTTTTTCTAGGCTGTACATTATTTAAATATTATAATTGCGACAGAATAAATTACAGTCATACTAGATAAAAACATTTTACAATTATGGTTTGCAATAATATTTGTTTAATCTTTTTTTCTAAGAACACAAAGCTTAACATCGACATCATCATCATGTTATTACTTTAAAATAAATTAAATTTGTATCATATATTTACAACATTGTAAGTAAATCTCAATGAATGTTTATGAAATCAGTGCGTTACGCTTATAACCTTTCTTACATAAACTGTTTACTAGAATCAATGATTTACCCAATATCAAACTAAACAGACGTTCAACGAATGTAAAATATGAATGTAAATATATTTTATCACCAAATGTTTTGTCAATTAGTGATAAATTAATCAGTGTTAAAACAACTTGGTCCTGATTACAAGTGGTATGAGCCAACACACTTTTAAACTTTAGCATATGCATTAAACATGAAATTGTTTAGCTTTTCTCAACCACTCCGTTTAAAAAAACACTTTCAGAAAAAACGTAAAAGTAACTCCTGTAGCAAATAAATTGGATGAGAGATTAGACATATATTAATTATCGACACTTATAGATTATAGATTTTACCTTGTGCTGTTCCTGAAGAGTTCCATTTTTAATCTTTTCAGTAACCTCATCTCTAATTTTGTCCATTCTTAATATGGTATTATCTAAAGAATCGTTAACATATGTCGTCTCTTTATTGTCATTCGTTTGAATAATTGCATATTCTGAAATGCGAAAAAACTTTAGGTATGTGAGTTCTAATTTGTCTTTAAAAATCTATTTAAAACGAATTTAACTATAAACAAGATATTGTTAACACATACTTTCTCTTTCCTTAAACGGTAGAGGACATCTCAGATTCAATTGTTTTTCTTGAATAAAGTTGATTTTATGTGTCGCCGAATTCTTTAATACACTTATTTTATTAAAACATAAAGTATTTACACACCACTCATCCCCGTAAGTCAATTAGTATTTTGCTAAATCTAAAACAATAAAGAAGTAACCCATTTTTCCCGATTTCCCAAATAAAAAAAAAAAAAGATTCAAGAAGTTATAATTGAAAAGGTGAGAATCTCATATATAAAATATGTTTTATTATTTTCATGGCACCATCTTTCCTCTACAATGCATCACCTAACCTCTTCGTTTAAAGTCAATGCGATTTAACTATGTCATAAAACATTATTTCTATCTTTTAGATAATTTATATGTTTTATCGAATTTACAGCTTTAATATTGCCTAGTTGTCTGAACATCATTGTTATCTAGCCTGTAGGCGTAAAATTACGTGATCTATGAGAAAAAACAACCGTGTGCTTTTAGTTGTCTAATTTCAATGTAATAGCAATAACATGTTATTGTGTTTGAAATTATATTCTATTGTTAAGGTTTGTTTGTATTCAAATCAATTATTTCAATTTTACATATATATGGATAAAAAACTTTACGACGCTGAATGCATAACTCAATAAAATATTTCATCACAAAGATGCACACAAAAACGGGAAAAGAATATATATATATATATATATATATATATATATATATATATATATATATATATATATATATATATATATATATATATATATATATATATATATATATATATATATTTAAATATATATATATAAAACAAACATACCAGTCCTTGTCCATATCACAATCCCAAAAACAAAGTCAAAACTTTGCAAACTGGCAAAATAGGTGATACACGTGAACTTCCATCAAGGAAGTGAGGCCGGGTGCTCCGGAAGGGTAAGCACCTCCTGTTTAGCTAGCTACACCCGTCACGTGTAAGTCAAATTTGAGAATGAAAGGAAGAAAGACCTATGGTAAGTCAAATATATCCAGTATAAGTTGGGATACAGTGACTACATACTTATCAACAATATTGTGATGACGGCCATAAAACTTTTTAAGGGCCCTGATTAGCCTAGTCTTGCAATATCCTTGTGTCAACAATTTGATTGTAAGTAATTTGCTTCGTTGCAGAAAGTTCCCTTGTGGGAACAAGCTCTACCGTACCGTATTAACTGTGAAACATATACACCATACGCAGGAGAAGCAGGGATATTACTGCAAAGAAACGGAAAGTTGACAATAGAAAAATTGAAGTCATCACGTTTGTCGTATAGCTTCAGATGTAACCTTTCATGGGTGTCATAATTGAGGTATAAGTCCAAATATGAAGCAGAACATGGAGAATCTGTCGTGTCTTTTATTTCAAGCTGACTTGGATAGATGACATTCACATATATGTTATACTACCTGTATTTTTAGAATGACCAAGCTCATGATACACGTGATCAAGAGCATCATCAGGTTTTGGTTGCAACACATTTACATCCTTTGTACTCTCCGTACTTCTAAAATATAACAATTGAACTCTCTGTATCGGACAGTAGTTTATACATTTTAGCTTACGAGCAAACAAACATAAAAGTAATTCGTTTTTGTAATTTTTGTCATCTGCTGTTAAAATTATTAAATCAATGTTTCATTTAAGTGTCATTGAATTGGCTGTAATTAACGATGGTATGAATTAAGAGAATAAAAAATGCACAAAATTGTACCGTTTCCTTCGAAGTAGATAAATGAGTATCAACACTGCTACTACAAAAAACCTAAACTACCAACCAATACCCCGACTATTACCGGGAGCGATTTGCTGTTCGAGTCTAAAAAAGAAAATGAAAAACAAATTAGATTTATATGTGCGGTTCATTATAATGTCGGAATGAACATATATTTGAATTCAATGTAATCGAAAACACAATTTAATACAAATGAAATCAAAATCAAACAAATGATTTTTCAAATATTAAAACAAAATTACAAAGTCCATTGTCAATTTAAGGCAAGTTAAAAATGAACATAAATGTTTAGAGTGCGTAGATGTACGTCTTAAATATCCTTAGATTATAACAAATAATAAGTCCTATTCTTTGTTTTTGCACTATAAAATTTCCTTCAAATGACGCTTTTTTATTATTGTTATCTATCGTTTGAAATATATTTTATTTATTTTATAAGAAGTACAACCAAAATACTGTAAACATGCTATCTGGAAGTTATTTAGAATTAAATCTTTTTTATTTTTCTATTTTTAAACTGTTCAAAAGATAATAATCACCTTGAAATATAGATTTTGTGATTGACAATAAACCGAAGGAAACAATGATAGAAATATTTTCCTTTGTTTAAGACAAACGTGCGACCAAATATTTACGAGGGTAAAATAATTTTCGAAAGGCTGATATAAAAATGTAATTAATTCTGTCTGAGACAAAAATACAATTTAAATAAGATTTTAAAGTCAAAGAGCAATCACGTTTACAATAATGACCAACATCACATATGTATAAATTATTACCTTCACTGCATGTGCTACCTTTTGAACCGTCTTTACAGTCTAATATACCGCATATTCCATTTATATTGTCACAGGTTCCACCTGAACAATTGCATTGTTTTGCGCAGTTAGATCCAAATGTACCATTTTCACATTCTTCAAAGTTAAAGGTTAAACAAAATGATCATTAGATTTCTTGAATTGTTGAATTGTTTTGTTGAATGCAAAAACTTTTTTGGTGCAATGTTTGGTTGCTTATATGTACCTACTAAATCGATAGTAAACTAAAAAGAAACTATTGTAAAAATGAGCTTATTATCAACGAGTTTCCAATAAGGACTTTTTTAATTTATTTTTAATTCGTTCTATCATTAGTTATTTTTGATTAGAAGGAACTCTCTATTATATCTGATATAATGTAAATACATTTAAATAAAGACTAAGACATTCTAAGCAAATTTTGGTTCCATATTTTTATTTTTAAACACACACACACATCAATTCAAATGCGTATACAGATATATATATATATATATTCTTATTACCTTTTCTTCTTAATTTTGACTCTATATATATATACAGTCAAAATTAAGAAGAAAATGTTATAATAATCCAGTTACGTGTTGATTGCTTATTTCTTATGTATTACAGTTTTTTATTTGTTCTTGTTTAAGAAGAGAATGCAATCTGCAAACTATTTTTATTCTTTCTCTTGTATTACTAGAGAGGTATTAGGTTCGCCTATATTTTGTATTTGTACTGTATTTATTATTACATCGTTATGTTCCAGGAGCTCCACTGGACAAAGGAGACACTAGCCGAGTAAGCCCATACAGATTGTATAATAGTCAATGACCTTTTTAAAACATTAAGTCTATTTAAAGCTTTTTCATTGTGAAATATGTTATTGATTCAGCATCAGATAGCAAATGTAAACACAATTGTAATGAAGTAGAGAATATCGCATAATAAAATGAAAAAAATATAAATCGTTTTGTCTTTTAGACTATTATTGTTGTAAGTAAGACTTGAAATATTGGAAAATAAATAACTACCTAAGTTCTTAACTAAAACAGCATCCAGAAATCAAATTAAAAAAGAAATTTTTAGAGCAAATACAATATGTAAATGAATAAAATCATTAACCTTAAATATATTCAGTGCGATGATACTTACCAACACTGCAGGTTTTCTTCCGGTATCCGGGTTTGCAGCCAGGAATATCGCAAACGCCAGTTATTTTGTCACAAGTTCCATTTAAACAGAAACAGGTGCCTTTGCAGTTTTGGCCAAATGTGTTATCATCGCATTCTTTTTTGAGAAGAAATATTTCGCAAAATATTACAAATTCGAAAATATTTAATATTAATGTTACTCATAAAAACTACACTCTTCCTACTTGTCGACGCTTAAATGATAGGTCTACTAGTTAAGCGAAAGTTTAAATACATCACTTCAATTATTTTTGTTACTTTTTTTTTTACAAATAGTTTGGTCAAGATGAGCTTATGCCTATTTTGTCAATTTACTGTAAATTTTGGCTAGTTGAGATCAGTCATTGAAACATATTACGGGCTTAATTAAGTGGCATACACATAAATGTATGATATACATTTCGCCTCATTACATAAACTTTTGTCAAATCTGAAACATCTAAGTGCCTTACCAAAATTGTCCCATTTAATTAATCTCGAAAAGACATATTTTGAAAATCTCTAAAAGTTAAAAATATAACCAAACAAAAAGTTATGCTTGTTTTTGAATAACCAAAAAAAACCCAAATCCGGCAAATCTTTATGTCAAGATTTTCCGCATATTGTTTTCCGGTTTACAAAACCTAATTAGATGTAAATATACACACAAAACAAAAACAAGTTAAATTTTGATGTTCTAATGTTATATAAATCCAAATCCAGCTAAGAAATGTTGTGCATGAGTGAATAAACCTTAGTTTTACATAAATTTTGAAATTAAAGACGGCTTAAAATTTTGCTATATGGTACATTATATATATATATATATATATATATATATATATATATATATATATATATAGTAGCGTGATGGTTCGACGTGACGAAAACGTTAATCTAGCAACAATTGCACAAAATATATTGATTAGACAGTATTTTTTTTGTGTAACAAACTTTTCAAACTTACGTATACTGCAATTGTTTCCTTTCCATCCTGGTTTACATCCTGGTTTAAAGCAGTGTCCATCAGTATGATCACAGCTACCCTCTTTACAGTGGCATATGCTATTGCATTCAAAACCAAACATGTTATCCATACAGGCTAAATAGAGAAATATATGAATTATTAGAGTGTCGCTTTTGCTTTTTATTCCTGACGCTGTCTGTAAAAAAGGAAATGAATGTATCGGATACAATACAGTAATCAAAAGCAATATGATGAATTCATTTGCTGTATGTGATAGGCACATGAACTACTTAGCTGACACAACCGTACAGTGTTGTGTCTAAACTCAAATGTATGTTATAAATCTAAAACAATTATGATTTATTTTTCGATATTTACATACGTGAACTGCAAGTCGTCCCCAGCCATCCATCTTTACATGTAGGGGTAACACAGTCACCAGTTGTTTGATTACAGGAACCGATACGGCAGTGGCATGTAGCATTACATCCATATCCGAATTCATTTTTAATTGAATCACATGCTTGAGAAAAAAAAAAACAAAACCAAATTGATAACTGAAGTAGTAAGAATGGTATTTGATTATTGGTGTTTAAAGCCCGGTCAACATTCGTTTAAATTTTGAAGATATTTTAGTGATGGTGGAAGGATTTGGAGGGCCTGGAATAAACCATCGACATTCGACAAGTAAACTGACAGAACTTTCTCCCACTAAGAATTGCTAAAAATTCTTATTCACTTCAGTACTGAGAAAGCATATATTTTGACTTTTTAAGTAGACTTCTCATTTTCATCCAACAAATAATTTGATTTTGCCTTTATGATTACTTCCATTATTTACAGCTTATAACAAATGTATAAAAACACACCTCAAACATGACACGCATAGGAATAAGCTGCTTTAACGAAACATTATTATTGTACAAACGGGAATAAGTGTTTTAAAGATTAAAGGGTAAGATAAGAAAAATATTAATGAACCATACGAATGCAACAATCTTTTAAGTATTCACATACGTGTACTACAGGAACTGCTTTTCCATCCTGCTTTACATCCAGGTGTATTACAATTTCCAGTTGTACTATTACATGTCCCAATATGGCAATTACATGTAGAATTACAATCAAATCCGAATTCGTTTTTATCCATATTACATGCTAAATAATTCATGATAAATGCATAGAAAAGATAAATAATTTAATTCTTTTCGATTAAAAACTAAACTAAAATATAGATGAGGCTTAACAATTATAAAGATAACGCTTAACAGTTTGTATTATGCAACTGACAGTTTTGTTTTTGTTTTTTTAATTCCGAAAAGCCAAGCGTGTTTTCTCTCTTGTCAAATTAACTGGATGGCCCCTTATAGTAACAGTTTTCACTGGATAAGTCGCTTATAAATCACAGTATCGAATTGTTTAGGTTAAAATTCATAAGTTCATTATGTGAAAAAAGCAATACTTAACAGATATAAGTGAAGTTATTGACTAAGCGTTTCTAATCTTAAGGTCCAGATACTACTACATTCAACAATGTTATGTGTGATTGTGTGATTCATAACTTCATATCATACTATAAGAAACAAAACTATTTTGATGTAGTTTACCGAAAGATAGCTTTTGCACTTTTTGTAAATAAAAGTTAGACAATGTGTTTTTTTCCAATGGGCAATTTTTTCATCACGTCGAAATATTCTTTGATAAGGAATTGAATATTAAGCAATATCTTTCGTGTGTGTATCAATAGTAATAAAATTTTTCAAACATTTTTCGTGGTTTAACAATAACAATAATATATACATTATGAATATTTGAAAAGAATATTTTGATTAAATAAGTTTTTGTTTTCCAAACGTTGATTTTCAAAACCGTTTTTATACATGTGACGAGTTCTACATTTCAAAAAATAGACGTGCTTACATTTGGAATATAAGAAATATATTATGAAAGAGATTGAGGCAATCAACTAAATTTCAAAACAAATATAAAATAACGAAATACATTTCAAAACAGTTTAAATAACAATATTTACATGTACTGCAATTGTCTCCCTTCAATCCAGCTTCACAACCAGGCATATCACAAATCCCATTCGTCCGGTTACAGGATCCATCTCGACAATGACATGTAAAGGCACAGTAGGACCAAAATTGTTTTTAGCACATGCTAAAGCAAATACAATTAATATAGATTAAATAAAGTAAAAGGATTAATTCCTCCCTATTGATTAATTAAAGACCATAATAGAAGGGATAAAATATTGTTCACAAAGAGCTATTTTGCTTTATAAAACTTATTTTGAACTTTCTTGTTATGAGATTCGTACCTTGTTGACAAAAACATTTTGTTATTTTTTCCGTTTTTTGAATTAGAAAAAATATGTCTTTTCTTGAGTTTTAGGTCATTCGATGCATATTCGTTGTTGTTGAAAAATGTGAACAAAATTGAAAATCAAGGTTTTAACTACGAAATGTAAAAAAAGGGTATTCTACATTAAAACGTTAACTAATGATGCTAATGTAATTACTTTGTCATACTCGGTAACTATATTGTGATATTGGCTGTAGATAATTTTGAATCATTCAAGTACAAAAGAACGAAATGTAATCAGAGGCATAAAGGTGTATAAGAAAATCGTTTGCCTTCTATTACAAAATGTGTAATTGAATGTATAATTCATTGAAGAAAAATTCTGTACTACATTATTTACTTTTATTGCAGCTTGTCCCTTGCCATCCAGATTCGCATCCTCTAACAAAGCACTTTCCGTTTTCATAGAAACAACCTTTCTGTTCACAGTGACAATCCGATCTACAGTCATTTCCATATTTGTTTTGGGGACAGCCTATAAGTTAAATAAAATATAATATCAATTGATATTTTTCACTACATTTGACTTTTGTAAACCGAAAATATGATTCGCGACATATTATTATGATTTTTTAAAACTTAATATTATTGAAGTATTGTTTTATATTATTTGAATGAAATGAAAGTAAAGTAAGAATTTTTGACTTAATATGTCTGAAATTGATATTTCACGGGTTTTCTTGAGATGTAGAAGAAGCTAACATTATGGTTTCTATAAAACCTCTGCTATAGAGACTTAAAAACATTACAAAATAATACTTATGTCAGGTGCTGATTTTGAATATTCTATTAAAATAATGCATTCAAAATCAGCAAATGACAATATTTTAATAGAAATTTAAAATCAGCACATGACACTAATACATATACATGTAGTAGTTTTTTGACCGATCAAATCACTTCTTTGACAGTTTAGTCGTTTTGTTTTTTTTTTTTGCAAGTCTTACTACAACGGAATGATACAGATAATATCAGACCAAAAAAGTGTTTGCAACAACATGAAAAGGTATCTGGAAAAAATAGGTTTTCAACAAAAAGATAAAGTAGTTTTCATATCTGCCATAATTTGTTTCTTGGTGATCTGCTTTGGAACACGATACTTTTTTAAAAATTAAACGCCTTTTAGCTCTTAAACTCAATGATGGCTCAAAATTAAAATGAAACTGATGATAAGAAAAAATTAAACAAACACTTTATTACATCTTTTTTCAGAAGTGCGTGGGAACGCCCAATATGAAGCTCGAAATATGCTGTCTGTATTTCTTTTTTATATGAAGCTAAATTACTAAATTTAATGCTATAGCTTAATTTAACAAAATTTTATAACCCTGTGAAGTTATCTAAAATAAATTGATTTTGTTAAAAAATTGCAAAGGTCTCGACCATTTTTTGGGGTTAACAAAATAGTCATACGTTTGATTTTGACCCAATTTTTCCCGATTTATTTATTTCATTTTATGTGTACAACAAATGTTTGTAACATTATTATGATAAACAATAATGTTTGAAACATTAGCATTAGCTTCCGGTACCTAATTACCAGCAGAATGTATATAAATTATTATTAAGTAAATTATTATGCTACATTTGAGAAACGTATTAGTTCCACTATTTTTATACTTTTTTCACTCAATATAAGAAATAGTATAGACAGGACAGAAGTGTTACGTTTACAAATAGAGAATCAATCTAAGGATACGGAGATAAACCCGCCTTCACTAAGCTAAAGATTGACAAAAGGTTTAAATGTCTATAAAATAAGTTTCTACTATAAAGATAACATATTCGTTTGATTACATGGGCTCTTGTTCCTGGATGGTCTTAAGCGCTAGGCTACTGATCATTGTGCCTTTTAATTTTAAACATATATGGATTTATACAAATACATATTAGATTTTGATGTGCCCAATGTGCACATTTCGGAAAATTATTCCTCATCAGTGATACTAGTTGCCGAAAACTTTAATAGATAAAAAAAAACATACACTTAACAGTTGAAAATTAATGAGTCTAAAGTTCCATATGAATCGAAATCCAGCCAAGGAATGCTTTGCATAAGGAAACAAACCTAAGTTTTTTTAAAAAAAATCAAAAATTAAGACGGCTGAAAATTTTGCTAAAAGGTACATCTTTTGAATGTTCAAAGTACTGCCTACTGAGGCATATTTGTTTAATTAGCAGGATAAAATAATATACGTTGATGTATTAGCCCTTTTGAAGACCCTTGATAGGGTCGTAAGCAACATTAAATATGTGGAATGAGACATATTTTACAATTTAGCACAATAAAAGTATGTACGTTGATAAAATAGTGCTTCTAAATTATTACCATCGTGCAAAGTTAAGTTCAACACTATTTCATTATGCTACAGTTTTTAAAAGATATTATCTTTATAACTATGAATATAAATTTTTACCATATATTTGAACCTCACAAAGTTCCAATATAGGTCCATATGCAGCGTCGATTGTATTGTTATATTTATCATTTGATATTCTGACATATCGAGCAGGTCCTTTACAAGCTTCTATAGTTACTATACTTGGTTGCTCTCCATCAAGTTTGTCTTCATAACATGGTTGTTTATTTTCCCACTTACCATCAGTACTTTCAGTTATTTGAAATCCGTTTAATCTATAACCTAGAATAAAAATGAAATATATAAATAGATAGATAAATAAATAAATAAATAAACATTAATAATGTAGGAAGTAGTTGTAACTATTAATGACTACAAATAACCGTTCATATATATTATTAACTATGAAAACAAACAATAGTTGAAGCTAAAAATTAATGTATATTAAGTTCTTTGTCATAGGTAGAACAATCAAGAAAATGCAAAACAAATGTAAATAAAATGTTATGCACCATACAAAACCCCTACTATGGGGCCAGATTGATTTGATGTAGTGTTTCTTATAAGCTTTATCAAGATGATTCATGAAATGTTCAAAACATTTTACAAAATAAACGCAGAATTTTAGAATAAATGTCACTGTGCATCAGTTATTAAGAAACAATTAAAACTTTATCACAATTTATCTTGCTTACAGTAATCTATAAAAATTATGACTTTTTTATTTCTTAAATTTCTTTAAATTTTGTATTAACGCGTATTGCATTAGGTATACCAATAAAAAACAAGATAAATATTGTAATCACATCAAGTGTTTATATTACTTTAAACTTTAGCGGTAACCAGAAATTAAAAAGGACTTAAATAAGTGTGATAATTTAAAAATTAATGGTCAACAGATTAATGTAAGCAGTGGATGATTTACCTTTTTATACTTTACAAGTTTTACGTTTAATGAAAACCGAAAAATATACGGTTGATGTCATATACAATGTATCTGTCTTCTTAAATTGAAACAATCTTTAACTAAATAAGGAATTTTTGAAAGTGTGATTTATATATTCGTTAGTGCATTGTGTAAACATTTTGCTTTACTGTGCTCTGATGTCGTATACTTGGTTGAGCTAGCTGTATTAGTTGCTAATAATAAATTTTTCAAGAAGCAGTAACAGTTTTCTATTGTAATAATATGATTCTCTCTCTCTCTCTCTCTCTCTCTCTCTCTCTCTCTCTCTCTCTCTCTCTCTCTCTCTCTCTCTGTGAGAAAATGAATGCGTTTTGGTGTCTTTAAATTGCTGTTAAAAAGTTCTCGAAATAATTAGAATCTATAACGCTATACCGACTGAAAATATCTTATTATAACGAATAAGGATCTCGTTATTTAACCATTGAACAGTATAGCAATGTCAGTTATTGGATAATAAATGTCATAGCTTTGCCAGGCAAACTCAATAACGCACGTAAGCGAGTTATGATTGGTTTGCCTAGCAAAGCTATGGCATTTATAATCCAATAACTGACAATGCTATGCTAAAGCTGTTCAATAGTTATTATATTTACGTTTGTTAATTTATTAATTTACATATCTTTTTTAATTTTTTTTCACATAAATTTGAATTTTCCCGCCTTCAAAGTAAAGCGGGGTCAATTATTGAAACAACTTAACAATGTAAGTAGAATATAGTACAACATGAAAAATAAAATAAAATAAAAAAAAAATAATAATAATAAAATAAAAAACCCCTCTCGCATCAAAAAGCTTCTCCATTTCTCTCTCACTTATAGCCTTAAACCGTTTAGTAGAGGGTTCCAGTGCAGCAGGGATTTCTGGGGTAGGTATATCCAAAGCTGGTTGTTTCAATGTTTTATCCAGCTCTTCCTTTTCCAAAGATGTAGATCCATTGAACACAGCTTCTATACTATCTAATTCTAATGTTTAAAAAAATTAATCTTTACTTGAAAAAAGGTCTTCATAATCAGGAAGCTCAAGTTTAAAATTCATGAAATCAAGATCAGATGCTGCTTCAGAATCAAATGATTCCATCTCCATGAATGTGACAACTGAAGCCATCATCAGACCGGCAACTAAAGCAGACGCCCCAGTAATATAGGGAGCTGAAAAACCTACCCTGTTATGGTGTTCCTTTTAATATTCATGACGTCCGAAGTCATAGGGTCACGGAAAGTGACGTCACGGAGAGAGGGGAATGTCCCGGAAGTGGGGATACCGGAAGAGATTTCCTAGGTCTAATTATAGCTGGGAAATCCCGGATCGAAGTAGGATACCCCGGTATACAAGGGAATCCCCCGAAGGGTCGGAAAAGCGAAATCGCGCGCTGGGACTTGAACCCTCGTCCGAAGGTGGCCGTGTGATATACCGTCGTGTCCGCTTTGAAGAGAGAAATGCAAAATTGCATATGGTTAAGAGATCAGACTTTTCTCTCTAGAGTTATTTCCCTTGAAGCGAATTTCACGTATCCGGACCCAAAGCGTAAACCACTCGGCTATATAACAGATTAATAGCATAAAACGAAAATCCAGTACAAAAACTTTGCTAAGTGCAGGATTTTCACTCACTTGTAACTCATAAAATTATTGTTTATCTACAGTAAAGTTCCCCTCTTGTCAATTCTTTTTAATTCAAAAATTCGTAGCTCTGTTTTGACCTTGATTTCTATTTCTTTATTTACTGAATCCACCTTTGATATATATCTTTCGGATGTTCTTTTTAATCTGTTAAAATGGCAGGTTCGAATTGTTAAGTCGATTGATTTGAAGCGCGATATCTGATAAAAATCGCATAAACTTATTAGTATCTGCTTTTAAAGAATCGTTTTTGTTTTGTTTTTTTTTTTTTAAATCAGTAAATCAAACTGTTTATCCAGTAAATGAAACATTTGTCGCGTTTTAGAGGAATACATTTTTAGTTACTGATTTGATATGGTAATAATCCACACTTTGTAGAACATAGTGATTTACCTTTTTTATTTTCACAGGTCTTTGGAAGAAATATTGTCTTTATTTTAAATTTTATGTTACATAATGTAACCATAAAAAAGGGATCATTGGGGTTTTTTTCGATAAAGGAATTTATTTACACCTTCAATTTTAACTGAAATTTATAAGCCTTTAGTGAAAATGCTTTAAAAAGCTGTTAGGCTGAGCCTCGTTTTTGATGAAAAATCTGACCACTCGAGCGGAATTTCCCCATCTCGTCCTCAAACTCGTAAACATTTCTCTTTTTCTCGCATATGCGAAAGATTTGTCTCACTGAATTGGTGGTAGGATACTTTTCCATATCGAACCCAGCATGCGCACGTGTAGCTTATCGTAAACGGACGGGGACTACTTTTTAAATTAGCAAGAGTCATAATTTAGTGTAAATAATATATGAAAACGACAAAAAGATTTTTTAAGACGAATAATATTATTTTACTAAAAGATATATATATATATATATATATATATATATATATATATATATAACATCCGCTGTATGCCCTACTTTATAAACTGATGTTCTCGATATTATAAAAAAAATGATAATAGATACTCATAAAGATATCCTAAACGAATTTTAGAACGAAATTCAAGTCCTCAGACAGGAGAATAAAAGTCTGAAACAGACAATGAAAACCTCCGTATTAAACTTTACGACCTGGAACAATACCCTCGACGTAATGCCGTTAGGATTTCAGGAATTCCGGAAAATTCAAACCCAGAGGACACTGATGACATTGTTATGTTAAAAAAAGTCGTTAACGACATGGGTATATCGATTAATGACGATGACATTGATCGCTCATCAAACTGGACGTCCCCAACAAGGTTTCCATAGGCAAGTTTTGGTTAAGTTCACGAACTATCACATCAAGCGCCGTACATGTATTCTTAAGTCTCGGACCACCTTACGAAATACACCCAACTTGAAGAATATATTGATAAATGAGGATCTTACTAAACGTAGGCAAATGATATTTTAAAGTGCACGTAAACTGTCATTAGATGGAAAACTCAACAAAATCTGGACTTGGGACGGAAAAATCTTTGTTACCGACTTAGCTAACACTAAATTTCGAATCGATGTATTTGACGACTTGGGACGCTTCCGATCTGGTGATGGATCCAACTCTTTATCAATTTCATCTTATGCCCAACGCAAGGATACAACTGACTCTAATGCCACTGTTCTGAACTAACACGTTGCTGTCTTTTTCTATTTATGACACTCCCTGTTGCCATTCAGGGGCAAATGTTCCCTAACCGGTGAACGTTTCAGCGTTGGCCATATAATGATAAACCGTTTATTTATCCTTGTTGCTTTTCGGTAAATTTGGATCATCTCAACGTTAATGAACTATTGTACAACATGTAACTGTTATAAATATCATTTGTTATAATAAATTCTCCTCGATCTGATTGCACTGTATCTTCGTAACAAAATAATGTCGAACAATTGACAATTTTCTGTTTGTTTAACTAATCCACCATCCACACCACATAATTATCATTACACAATAAACAACTTATACAGCATTAAATTATATAATATTGTACATAATGACAAAAACAACAATAAAAAATTAATAATAATAATAATAATAATAATAATAATAATAATTTACATTCTTATTATCAATTCAAAATTCTCTCTTTGGTCTGTTCTTTACTTTTCTTATTTCCTTATTTATACATTAAAACTTATGTTTAACATTTTATTTTCTATTTTTAGTTGACTTATCATTTTCAATTTCTTCCTTTTTTCTTTCCCCTCAGTTACTTTCACAGTGTATCACTTGACCTTTGTGTTTTTATATCAGTGTACCACATCGAACATTTTTATTATGGATATACATGTTTTCTGTTACTATGTAACAAGCAACCTTTCCAATACTGTCCGATATTTCTTAATATACTTCTCTGGTATGACATATTTTATATAATTTATCAATTTCATCCTTATGATTGACTAAAATGGTTACATGTGAATCCGGTATATCCGATGTATATCAAAGTCTATTTTAAGAATTCAGAATCCCCCTTTCACCTCCACAACAGTAAACAATATGGCGGAATTGTTGCATTATTATTACTATTAATTTCTGACTGTTGTTGTTGTTATTATGTACAATAGCATAGATAACATGTCACAGTGGTAAAATTATATAATAAAACAATTATGGACTTTTTAGTGGTTGTATATGGTGTGGTATTGACACGGAAAAATAATATTTGACGTCAGCTATCGCTAGAATATTAAGAAACCTCAGAAAATAACTATAAAAAAAAACAATGTGGTATTATAAATATGCTTATTTGGGTTTAAAGAATAATCAAGGACTAATTAGCATTTTATAAGTGAAGATAATTTAGAAAATAACGCCCTTCAGATTGAAAACATTACAAAGAAGCCGGTTCGGAACATATACCGCAAAAACAATTAAAAATAAGACATAACGACATCCCTGGATGCACAATTACACAAGAAAATTTATAAGAAAACGCAAGCGAATTCATACAAAGGCAAAGGAAAACATTGCACCTGCTGACTTTAGGTATATAGGAAATAGATGTACTCCTGCATGTAGATTAGTCAAAGAAAATAACTACAGTAAATTGACTGAAATATTGAATCCTGGCAAATTACAAAATCGTTTTAGTGCATGAAAACGTCTTCCTCTATCCCACTCTTGCTTTTTGGAAATAATTTGATAATCAAGGAGCAAGATAAAACTGATGCACTCAGGAAATTCTTTGTTAAACAAGCATATCTCTATAATGATAATCAACTAACGGATCTCTCCCCGTTTCAGAATACTCCCTAACAAACTTACAAAGTACTTCTAAGGATATTGAAGATATATGATACATTGTCTCAAAGCAACAAAAGCTTCTGGTCCGGACAATATTCACCCTTTCCTTTTCATCCGGGCTTCTGATATACTTCTGATATCTCCCCCGCTAAGAAAATATTTTTTTCAAAATTAATACAAAACTCCCCATTTCCCACTAATCGGAAGCAAGCAAATGTTAATCTTATATTTAAGAAGGAAGATGCAAGCAAAGTCAGTAATTTTCGTTCTATTTCACTAGTAAATGTAAGGTCACTGAACGATGTGTTTATAAATGAATAAATAACTTCTTATAGGACAACAGTGTCATTACACCTTTTCAATCTGGGTCCTTACCAGGTGATTCAACTGTAAATAAACTTTTAGATATCAGTAATGATATTTCTAAACCTCCGATAATGACAAAGAAATAATGATTATATTTTTGACATAAATAAAGCTTACGACAGAGTTTATTACAAAAATAAAGTCTATTGGAATAGATGGTCCAGTACTTCTATGGTTTAAAAGTTATTTGGAAGACAGGCAACAAAGAGTCGTTCTTAACAATAATATAGCCTCAACTTGGGAAGTAATACGAGCAGGCGTTCCTAAAAGTTCAATTCTGGGTCTAATTCTTTTTATAGTTTATATTAATGGCATAGTAAATACCATACGTAGTAAAATTACTCTGTTTGCTGATGACACGTCTATATATTAATTGAAGACCCATTCGAAGCTGCTGACATATTAAATAATGATCTTCATGTTACACATAACTGGGTTCAAAAGTGGCTAGTTACATTTAATTCCAATAAAACCAAATCAATTATCATATCACGCAAAAAATATGTCTTTTCATTCCCATGAATCACATTCCAATAACCGAAGTTGAAACAAACAAACATCTGATGGGTAACCATATAGTTACTCTTTTATCAAACGCTAATAACAGACCTGCCCTATTGAGAAAACTTAAGTATAAAATCAGTTGTCGCTCTCTTGAAAAGATATATATAAGCTTTATAAGACCCTTATTAGAATATGCTGATATAGTATTGAACAATATCACCGAACACTTAGTAGAACAGATTAAACAAATTAACATAGAAAAAGCAAGAATAGTAACTGGAGCCACCAAATTAACAAGCATTACTCGCTTATACAAAGAGACTGGTTGGGACACACTACGCGACAGATGAAAAGCATCGATTTTTTCAGTTTTACAAAATGTCAAACTCAAACTATTAGAGACTGGAACGAAATTTCCTAATATTTAAGAACTGATACACTTTATATGGTTTTCTATGATCTATTGAAAAAAACATCTAAAAATTCCTTCATTCTATCAAACTGGGTCACGCCAAGGTCAAATTCAACATGCTAGACCTAGATGGAAATCTAGTTTATTTTAAAATAAACATTATTTTGATAAAAAATCGGTTTACAACATTTCATTTTTTGCTAACCTGTCCCTAAAACGATATTATTTGTAAGAATACCATCTCTAAACTTAATCAAAGTTATATTTGTATTGAACGATTGTTATTTTGGTGACACAGTTTTACCTTCCGACGCACAAAACAATGAATGTTTTCAACTATTCAAAGATATATTAAACTCACCAAACGCTTCTGATACAATACAATAACTTGTTTCATAACAGTAACTATTAATATTTTATTGTGGACTGTTTTATGAAATTGAGGTACACTGACTTATATAATTCATTTACATGTTTGAAAAACATATATCAACATCGGTCGAAAATATAAATTACAGATATGCATACGGGTTAATATAAGAATCTGGCTTGTTACCGAATCCTATGTATTTATTGATTTGTAAATTTATATTTAATAAATAAAATATTGTTTAAACTAAAAATACCTGTTTGATTTTGATCGGAAATTCATTCCTAATCAATGACACTAGGGACCAAAACATATATTATTTGAATAAGATAAGCCAAACATTAGAAAATTTATGAATCTCTACTATTGAATGTTAAATAAAATATACGACTTATTCTTCAGTTCAGCTCCAAATTTTGAATTATACCTCAAATATGATACTCACGAAGTCAACGTTTTAAGCTATATGACAAACTAGAAGACAATTTTCTCAATTGGCAACTTATCATTAATTTCTATGTAATAATATACCTGTTTGACCTACTAACAGTGTATTTGTTACAGCTAATACGGTTTGGTACAGCTTGTTCCCACTACCATAACTTTATAAATGGAAGAAGATGCTTACCAATCGTCAGCTCAGGGATATTGCACGCTTAGGTTTAGCAAGGTCTTTAAACGTTTTTCGGTCGTCAGTGTGATGTCGCTATATCAAAAATTAATCTGGATATATTTCAGTTCCAGAGTTACATGTTACTTTCTTTTTTTACTTTCGATGTCATACTTTGCGGGTGTACTACACTTCTGAAGCATCCAATATCACTTTCAAAGTTCAAGTTCACAAGTTTAATTTCCAGTTTCTCTCTAGTTTAGGATTTTGATTTAAAGGTGGATAGATATGTTTGTATTTTTGAGTTTGATAACAACCAAATAATTTCAGTTCTATGGAAAAATATAGAGCACTTAATCTAAGATAGTGTACTAGTAATAAAAATATAGAATAATTCTTCCAAAATAATTATTCGTTTAGTATTTTTGGTTCATCTTTTTTTAATATACATGTATTCCAATTTATTTTTCCAATGTTTAATTCATTTTAAAAATTGAGTGAAAAAAGTAACTACTCTGCATATTTTATCTGTGTAAAAATAAGCATAAGTGGTCTATACACATCAGCTAAAAATTCAAATCTTAATTATATCCATTTATATTACCGATTCAATATCATGTCTGGTCAATATTTGTCACTGATGTAATATGATTAGGTAATTTTAGTAATTCTACACAAGAAGATACAATGTTTAGCAGTAACGTGGCTGGGAAATAGAGAGATCCATGAACAAATAAAGACAAACGAAATGTAGAGATATTATAAAATTATGTTTTGTGCATGATTTAAATGAAAACATTTACATATTGTACTTACTTGTGGTATTTCTGTGGTATATTTTGATAGATTCTATTCCGTATATGTTGCTTAAATCTACTTGCCACCATGATGATGTTGTATTCCAATATGTGTGTGAACAATAACCTACTTTTTGAATGATTTTACCATCAACAGCCCTGCTTGCCCCATAGCCATTAACAATACTGCTTTGTTTTGCTGTCTTATTAGATGCCAAATTTTCTAGAACAAAATTTTAAAAGAAATTTAAAAAGTGTATTACGAAAAACATTCTTAAGGACAACATCATTACAAATAATTGGAACCCTAAACACGAATTTAATTTACGGATTTGGAAATACAAAAGTTGATGTTTTTAAATTAAAAAAAGTGCATTCCGAGCACATGGAACATGATTAATGGATACACAATATATATTACCTCATTCTGGACGAGATTAAATAATCAACTTTATTAACAACATAAAAAAAAAAAAATGAAGTTATCATATTTGTCAAAAATCAACTTAGGTGTTACACCAAGCAGAAAAATAAGTTTTAAAAAAGTTTGAAGATACAATTGAAAGTTAGAAACAGAAGTGAATGACAATGGTATATTTATACCTTATGTTGCAAATTCCGCTCAATAAATTCTGGAAACTTGCATAATTTTAGTCAAAATCTAGGTAAAAATCATAGTTATCAAAAGAAACAAATAAAGAAAATGGGTAAATTTGTAATTAATAATAATAATAATAATAATAATAATAATAATAATAATAATAATAAATAACAGTGTACAAATAAAAACATTTGACAAGCTAATTTCGCACATCTGCATTGCAAATTAAAAAAGTATCCATTGAGATTTTAAAACAGCACAATGATTTCGTTTTGATTTTTACTACATCCGTTAAACAAAACAGAATTCCTTAACTATTGAAACATTTGTCTCTTCTCTAATTTCAAATTTCATGATATTTGGTTTTATAATAGGAGATTCTGATTTACCAGCCTTACTTACAAAAAGCGCTATTTTTCAAGACTGAGAACAAATTTATTTCTCAAAGCCAAAGTTCCTTTATTAAGGGATGTAGGTAGAAAAATAATAATAAATGCAATAACATTCTCATTTTTTAAGATCGAATAAATTGAAGGTCTAAATACCCCCAACTAATTAATACTATTTTAAGTATCGGTTCGAAATACACACACAAATCGAACTTATTTAAAATTGAGAATTTAAAAAATACTAAAAAACATGCATTAAAAACAGTACTATTTTTTCGTGAAATTATGAAGTCTTTTATTTTTAAAAAAATGACAAAGTGATTGATGTTTTAAACGACAGTGCTTATTATGATAATTTTGCAAGGTAATTTAAAACAGGATTGTCACCATCAGATTTAACAGGACAGAGATACAGTTGTTACAGATACCCGTCTGTTCGATCTTTGACACTGTAGATAATTTCACAGTAGGTTAGACACAACGGATACACAATTAAGTATAAGTATGAGTAGCTATTGTTATAGTTTAGGACAAACTTGAAAAAAAAACGCATTTTATCAGTATTTGGAAAAGTCAAGTAATAATGTTGGTTAAGAAATTGGGTAACCAGTAAAAAACTGCGTTTCGTTTGCTCAAAGTCAATGCTGCGACAATTAGCTGTATATTTTGGTAAATACAACGTATGGTGTATGTACTAAATACCTTTGTCTAATCTCGTTTGAAAATTGACAGGTTTTTTCAGAAAGAGCTGGGAAGTATTTGATTGACATGATTGTACTAAGAGTACAATATTTCATTCGGAGATACGAATCTTTATATCTGAATGACGTGCTACTGTTCTTCAAGTAAACTGTCATTTAAAACAAGAGAACTGCAACCGTCCGAATGCCAATTTTCGCACAATCAAAATAAATAAATAAATAAATAATAAATAAATATAAATAAATAAAAATAATGATAATAATAATAATATATAATGACATGTGACTTGGAACAGAAAAATCGAAACACCAAGAAAACAGACAAAGATTTTGATTTTCCGCCACTATCGATATAAAAGAAGATTGAATATTTTTAGTGTTCATACTGATTATAAGCGCTTTATAAAATTATCAAAACCGCGATTTATTAATTTTTCGTTACTTTTGCTTTAATCTTCCGTTATTCCGATATTTCGCTCTTCAGAATTTGCATATGGTATAATAAAGTCGCAGACTCCTTCTGTCTCTGTCGTTTTATCTTCACACACACACACACACACACACACACACACACACACACACACACTCTCTCTCTCTCTCTCTCTCTTCAAACTAGGAAATAAAACGCAATACAGACTTAATCAGACGGAGATCACGTGATAAACTCAAAATTGAAATCCGTTGTTCGATGATCCTTAGACATACAATGCAACTTCTTTCTTACCAGACCCTGATTTAAATTCAGTTTAATATATTTCCGGTTAATCAGTATAATAACTAGATTTTTTAAATAAAATAGATACCTAAGTGAATCCAGTATTAGTCCCACAGACATACAGACACTGTGATAATCACACTGGAACTGTAACAAAGTAAACCATACCATATGCTGACCTTCAAACCATGGACAATTACAAGAGAAATTCCGAATTTCTAGGCTAAAAGACTGTCTACTTTAAGATCCGAGCCAATGTCTACTTTACGAAGACTCTTTCTATTGTTTGTAAAAGATTTATGTTAGAGTCAAAAGTCAACTTATAGTACCACATTTGCTGAAAAATGATCTGCTGCATTTCTATCACGATTTCTATATGACTGAACATCTGGGTCACCAACACACCTGCAAATCATTAGTATTTCTGACAGCGAACGTGGTAAGACTGAATCGTACATGCAAAATTGTATAAAATTCCAATCCGCGAAAAAAATCTCGAAACACGCGCCTTTACAGCCACTTAACCTCTGGATCAATTCCAATTATTTTGTCAACTCTTGCAGGAGTACTAATAGCACATACCATATCAGATGCAACCGGCCTATTTGTACTTTTAGACTGGTCAGACAGACAACGCCGGTAGCGACTTCAACTTGATACGAAACCGGTCCGGTCTGCCCAGTGATTGACCCAGATATCCAAGCTGGCCTATATGAGTTGCGAGATCTATAAACTCTAATGGCAACTGCGTTAAGATGAGAAGATGAATGCAATCGAATGTTTCGTCTTTCCATCATATCATTTTGGTTTTTTTACGACGAATCGTTCAGCTAATCCGTTTTAGCTAAGATGGAAGAGCACGAAAGACATTGTCGAATCACCACTGGTTCCCTGTCGCAAATAATTGTTATCATTTGGCAAGGATTCCGGCTGCGAAAAAAAACAAGTCAGATAATTCCTGTGAGTAGGAAGGCAAACCAGACAAACTTTCGTCGTTGTGCGTATCGCGATACATAATGGTATAATTACACCCCGACAGGAACAATGCATAGCGTTGCATCCTAGCAGCAAAAGGAACTGAAATGAGTTTACCTTAAAAGAAAATGTAGATCAAAGTTTTATGGTATGTTATAAGTGAGAAATATCTCCCATTCAAGCATATGTGAAATCATTTCACAATTCATCCAGACCCACGTTTGGTTCTTACTTAACAGTTCATGTTGCGGATGCAAATCATCAGTCAGATTCGGCAAAAACTTTGCATGATAAATGATTAAATTCATGTAAATTGAACGGATAAGGTGCATTGGGTCTTACATCGATTTTAGCTTCCGATTTGTTCAGACCTTCAGCGTAAAGATCGTGTCCACGGAACACCAGAAGCTCCTTAAAGAACTCGCATTTATTCAAATTAAACCTCAAGCCATACGCTTAAAGAAATGTCAAAACTGCATTCAGGTAACGTAGTTGTTTTTCCTCAGATGCTCCAGTTATGATCATATGTTAAATCAAACATTTTACTCCGGGTAGACTCTGTAAAACCATGTCTTTAGTTCGTTCAAAATGGCTGGCGCAGACACGACAACATATACAAAGCGATTTTATCAATACAAACCCTTTTCTGTATTTATCATTTGTAAGTTTGTATAATGCAATTCCAACTCGGTGAAACGTTGTCCACCAGACAAGGCGACGAATTTAAAAAAAACACTTGGATGTAGCACTTGGTTTTAGATTTAACATTGATTAAATATTTTTCACAGTACCAAAGTCATTATTAAAAACAACTTTATGAGTCTCAAACAAATTTAATTTTGCGCGATTAAAATCAGAGTCTTTCTTGATGGCGACATCGAATGACTTGATTGAATGCCAAACAAATGTAAAGTGTCTAAGCTACTCTCTGTAAGAGTTAAGGACCCGCTTGTGAAACAATTAACAAATCTAAGTCTCTCATTTGGTTGTTATAATGAACATTACTACGCGCTTGTTCAAGCAGTTGTAAAAGCTCCCCTGAATTCTATCAAAAATATCAACGTCCATTTTTCGCCATCCTCGTCGCCAATATTGTGTACGAATGCATCACTAATACGTTCGACCGACTGGCAAAATAAACCTGATTCAACCATTCAACGGCTGACTCGAATTATTTTATTATAACTAAAATATTGATACGATTGACGAGAGTGCAATAATAACCGGAAACATTCAAATCCGAAACACTTCGAACATACACCGGTCATAACAACTTTTTATCATCCTAAACATATCAAATACAATACTGATTTAAATTCAGAAGATCAGTGACCAAGTTGTCTATAGATCACCCCTATGTTTTATATTTGTCTCTCAATGTCTCTCACTGTCTAGGTTTAATCTCAACGCAGGTAGATCGTAGTGTGAAGAAAGTTTGCCCGTCTTTGCCAAAGGACGGTGGTTTTTCACGATAACTTCGGTTATTTCACAGATCAAGAACTTACTCTTTGATAAATATTAGAATCTTGACTATGACGCAAGACACTTTTACTGAAATGACTTACTCCAGTTGAAATTGACCACAACGAACATTACAATGTTATAGCAATGTAATTAAAAACGGTGATAATGATGCATGACAAACTCAGACATTATTTTAACAGAACAAAATCTTAAGCTGACATTCAAAATCAATAACAATGACTAATTTGATGTGATTCTTTTAACCTGTAGAAAATTCATTATTAATGTTAAGCATTAAACATTTTTCTTGTAGAAGTATATTTTAGTTAAACACATTTCTTGCTTAAGTTTCTTTTCTTTTGTTACTTATTTCCTACCAAAAGATTTTTATATTTAACTAGTGAGCTCTTTGCACTTTTTCGAGTTGACTGGCTTGAGTTGATATTTATTGTTTTTGTTGTTTGACAACCAATATTAAACGTTTCATTTTATTATTATTATTATTATTATTATTATTATTATTATGTTTTTTATCATTTTAATAATGACAAACTATTGCTATTGATCACAGGCATAAATGTACATTATGTATATATAATGAATTGGTTTCAGTATAAATTATAGAGTTAATGTTAGTTGATGCAAGAAGCATAATTCTCTTTAAATTAATTATCTTTCTGTTACGATTATCTCCGTGAAAAGTCATTTTGTATCGCTTTCGTCAACCCTTATATATCGCTTGACCGTATCTATTCACTGATGTTTATTACCACTACGGTACCTCAGTTGGTATAGTGATTGCTTCGTATGTGGGAGATCGAGGGTTCGAATCCCGGCCGCGTCTGACCAAGACTGTTAGTGACTATTCTTTCACAAAACGCTCAGCATTAAGAAATGAAAGTCACGGGTCCTTCGGAGGAGACGTTAAAAACCGACGCCCAGTGTCAAGGCAAGCGTGGCACGTTAAAGAACCCTTTCTGCAAATTGCTCTAAGCGCACAGCCAAGATAAAATTCTCTGGCATTTCACATATACTTAATGAGGTCTCGATAAAAGTGAAATATTCTTCACTCGGACGTAAAACCCCATTGTTATTCTACTGCAACATGGGCATTCAGTGAGAAATCTTAATAGTTTTGATTTTCCTTGATGTATTAGATAATTTTATATCCGAGTTTTTCTCACTGAGCAAAACAGGAACATGTCAAAGAATGTGACAAAATCGATTAGAATTTATATTGTATGAGGTAACGGTTCTTGTGGAACCATCTAGCAATTAAACTATGTCTTATGTTCGGCAAAAATAATCCTGCTGAAAACGTGGTTTAACACTCCAAAAATGAGACTTCTTCTCATCAATGAAATGTAATTTTACGACTTTGGCAGAAGAGTCTGCTGTTCATACGAATCATAAGGAAAACGTCAACGCCAAGACTTGTTTAAGTGTATTATAAGATATTTTTTAAAGCCAATTCCTGTGTCGATTTCGATTAGAAACAGATTTATTTGCTCTCGATTTTGTTAAAAATTTACTATTTGATCTGTCACGTGCTACTGAATTAAAATATTTTATAAAAATTCAATGTGCTTCCATTTGTAAATTGAGTTTATAATCCACGCAAAAAAGAGGTATAATGTATGATATCAGTTACTTAATGAAATGAATTTTGGAATATGAAGTGTAACAGGAAAAGGAAGAAATGAAGCGACCAAACCAGGACTCGAACACGATACTTTTCATATATCGACTGAACTACCCGACCACTTATTGAGACCATTTGAGATTATAATTGAATCAAAATTGATTATGATATTGTAAATGGTGAATATTTTGCAGCAGTTTTATTCAAGAATTCAAGCGCTAAAATTTTTCAACTTTAGCGGGTAAATACTAACGGTCCCCCGAAATGGTCCAGGGTGGTTTTTAACTCATATTATTGTTGAATGTTATACCTTTCGCCCGTCATATAATCATCTTAATGATATAAATATCAAAGAACAAATTTTTATTAATCATATTTAAACAATAAGAAGCTATATCGATCTACACATGCATGAAAATAAATAAAACAAGTTTTATCAATCAATCCAGAGTCCATTTCCATTTCAGCTGAAAAAGAACGATATGCACACGCACAAAAAAAAAACATGATTTAAATTCCAAATCCAATCACGTTTAATCCTAAAAGTTAATTTATCAACAACGAAACAGTTTGAAAAGCTCTAAAAATGCACAAAATTGTAAAAATCGGTGTTTGAACTTGAAAAAAAAAAAAAAAAAAAAAAAAAAAAAAAAAAAAAAAAAAAACGGGGACTCTGGAGTTTTTCTCAACCGCCACAATTTTATAAAGAAATGTCTTTATTTACAGACTGACAAAGAATAAATGTATGGCTTAATTTACTTTGTTAAAACTTCTCACCACCTGTTCACAGTTTATTACGCATGCATATATAGTAGTATTCATAGTATCTATATAAACAGGTAGCTAAATTACAATGTGTTATATAATCGGGTACAGGTGTAAATTTTAGGGTCTCAAACAGGGTAATCTATGGCACTAAACCGGAACTGGAACCCGGGACCTTAAAAATACTAGCAATACGCTGTATAGACTGAAATACATGGCCACTTATCGAGCCTGGTCCGTCACCGCACTCCCTTTTTTGGTTCAAGTCCAGGTCTATCCTTAGACCAACTTTATCGAGCCCGATTGAGTTTATAATTGACGCAAAAATGGTCATATAAATGGTCATAATTTATAATATCGAATGCCGTATGAAATAAGGTTTTGAAAATGAAGTGTAACAAGACAAAGAAGAAATGAAGTGACTTAACGGGACTCGAAATCTGAACCTTACCAATACTAGCGGCACGTTCTATCGACTGAGCTACCCGACCACTTATCGAGCCCGGCTCATTACTGTCCTCCCTTCCTTTTTCGGTTCAAGTCGAGGTTTCACCCTTGAACCAACCTCTTGGAAGGCAACTTCTCAGGGTTTGATGAATCCCAAAATGTTATAGAAAAGGGAAAAAATACAGCGGCAAAACAGGAACTGGAACCCGGGTTAGAGACCTTCCCATACTTGCAGTACGCGCTACCGACTGAACTACCCTGCCACCTTCCTTTTTCACAAGATTCTATCCGGGGACCCATTTCAACCTGTTTATCGGCCACTTCCAAGATCGAACGAGCTACCAAATGTAGTACGAAAGGAAAAATAACAGCGACCAAACTGGCCTAGCCAAATACTATCGGTATGCTCCAAACACTGAGCTAGTAGGTCACATATCGAGTCCGATACGAGACAAAAGTGTCATTTACGATCGGAATATTTAATAAAATCGACATTTATTTACAAACTGCAAATTTTAAAATTAGAAATTTTCAGAAACATTCTCTGTTTAAAAAAAAGATTTTGATACGTAAAATAAATCAATCTGGTGTAACAAAGAATATTGACGCGGGTTGAAATTTGACCCGGGGTTCATTTTCTAGCGTTAAAACCAAAGGTGTTGAAACTAGACCCTCAACCGTTTAAAATGAACCGCGTCGTGGAATTTTGATAGATAAACAGTTCGAATTTCAACAATATAAAAACACTTCTTGAGAGTTGATATAAGCAACTATATTTTATTCAATTAAAAATTAAGTTAATTAGTATTTATTCTTTACAGTAACATTGTATAGGATCAACATCTTTATCTTCAATTCCAAATAGACAGTCTTCACAAAACATAAAACATTTCAATATGCAGGTTTCAAATGTTTTTGAATAATGAATGAAAGTGATCATATTATTCCACTGACATATTTTATAAACAATAAAGCAGCGAACTCAGTGTCACTTTATTTTGTTAAGTAGAACATAGTTCTTTTTGAGATGGTCAGCTAAGGTAACGGTTTCTTTTGTCAATTTCAAGGTTTAAAAATAGTACTCTCCAAAGTAACACGGATCCCCTGCTGGTTTTATTTAAAATTGTGCATATGAAGGTAATCGACTAGCGTTTTAAAAGTCTTTAAAAACCCTATTCCCTCCCCCGAAAACAGTTTTTTTTCGTGTGTCTTATTTTGTTTGTTTTTGTTCTTATAAGGGTTTTTAAAGGGTTATTTATTTGTTTGTGTTTTTAAAAATCCATTTTAAATTTAAAAAATGTCTAAAATTACTCCTTTGTTCGTTTCCAAAACCGAAATCTTACATATAAATATCTAGTGCTCAAAATGGATTCTTGATATTTGTCAAACACAATACGTAAGAAAAAATTACTAATTTATATTGATTATAGCATCAACAATATGTTAGTTTTTGTGTTTGACAACATATCTACATCTTGGCAGAATGTGGATTATCGAATTTTAACACGTCAAGACGGAAAACAAATATATAATACTTTTTGTTTTTGATGCTCTATTCGTTACCTTCGCTACCTGCGCGACCGTTAAAGCATCATATCAATGAATGACCTTATTGCTTAATCATTTGATTCTCGGTTTGTGTATTCCTGATAACTCAGTTTAATAGCTTTCACTACAACATAGATTCACTACCAATAAATACGTTTACAATAAAATAATTTTCTTTAACTTTATTTTTCTACTGATTTTTTGTGACCCCATTTACTGGTGCACTGAAACTAGGTACATGTGTAATGTGCACTGGTGGATTAAGGTAATGAATCCACAAAAATCTGCAAACTTTGGCCTGGCATTAAAATGGCAATTTAATTTAAATAAGGTTCAGTCTTCTCAACAGGAGCTTGCAAATGCCATCTATTCACCTATGTGCAAAAACATATACTTGACTGACAGTAAGGATACTGCGTTATTAAATTATATAGACGTGTAACTTTATAATGTGTCCCGTTGACACGATGTTCAACGACAACAAGATTTACTCTCCGTAATTTTATTTTAATTTGATTAAAAATGTTTAAACATCTAATATGATTCCAATTTTGACTTAAAGTCGCTGTAAGACAACTGTATCTCTTTTTTCTACCCATCCGGATTGCGTCGTCCACATATGTTGCAAAATGATTTCGTAACTTTGAGTTTCGTATTCCTCATTCTTTGTTTATGTAATGTTTAACTTCTATGTCTGTCTCTCTTGTCCCGAGATAAACCTGTCCAGAATGTGTCAAGTCCAATGTCCCGTTTGGCCGATCAAGGTCTCTGTCTCAGAGTCCCAGATGTCGTCAACTCTCGACCGGGGAATTTCAACTTTGACTATTTACAGAAAGTTTATGGAACAATAGTATTGGTCACGCTATAAGATTATATACCTGACCGACCGATTTTTATTGACCGTCTAGTCTTAAGTTTTTCATTTTCAGGGAGTAATACTTCTGACTAATTATGAAATAAGGCATTCAAAAGTAATAGTTGGCAATTCATCATGCGATACTTATTTATGCAGCACTTTATAAATATTTAAAAGTAGCACATAACAAAACTAATTTCCAGATTTTGTTTATAATATTGGCTTTTTTCTTCGTTCTTAATTTTTAGAAGAATTACGAAATTGACAACATAGGTGGATGCAGAGTGGGCGTATATATACACTATATTTCTGGTATATGACAATACATTTTTGTACATTTATTCATGATTGAGGTACTCTGAATGAATTATTTTCACTTTATCAACCTCAGATTTAAGTACACCACGACGGCAAGTTTTTATGGGAAGATACAATTTCAAATCGGGTCCTAGAATCCGATTCCCCCCTGCAATACCACTTAAGGTTTTGCCCGACTGGTAAAAAATGTCTTGAATTATGTCACTTATATTTATTATTTAAAAGATTTGGTATCTTAATTGAAAAAATATCAAACTATGGAGACAAACACAGAAAATTGCGTACTTAAAAATATTAAGTGACTGCTAATTAAGTAATAAATTTGACATTGATACATTTTGTGTTTGAAACAATCCAGTGATAAATATTAAAATGATTAGCAATACATTAATCATATAAAAAATCAATAAAATTTATAATGTTCTTGTAAAGAGAATTTACTCACCTAATTGTGTCCGCACATTATAAAATAATGCTGCAAAAACAGAAAAATATATCAAATATCTTAACTGAAACATGTCTACATGTTTACTCTCCTCTACGATATCTTACGTTTAAACAACCCGGAAGAACAAATCTATTTAATTCATCCGAGTACCCAAGCAGAACTAAATACACTAAACATTTAAAAGAATTTACATTTTTAAACCCAAATGAACACATACACGGGTCTATAAGGTTCATGAATAAAAAGTTAAAAAAGTCATTCTAACGTAACAAAGAGATAATTTGAAGAAAGAAACTATAACAAGATTCAAATTTTTTGTGTAAGAATTTGTATTAACCCACACTGAAACACCTTATAGGTTGTTTCGCAATAGAAAGAGAAGACAACACACACACACGCACAAACACACACACACACACACACACACACACACACACACACACACACACACACACGGTGTTGTTTTAATTTGAACCATACAAACATGTTGTATCCGTCCCATGAAGTAAAAAATAATTTAATTTTTGAACAGCAAGAATGGAAGGTTGTAGGCTTGAACTCCAGCTAGTTCATACATATAATTAAATAAAATAAGATATTGTTTACGTTTTACCTTGTCCCTGGCAATGATAAACCTGTCCGTCAATATAATGTTATCGAGAGAAATGTAAGATCGTCTGTGAAGTACTGCGCACGTTAGTGCTTCTGAATTCACGCCAATACAAGGCATAGATAAAAAATGGATGCACATTTCACAATATGCAAACATGTTTTTAAATATTTCTACTTTTTTACTTATTGTCTTTGAAAATAGCCGAAAAAAGCAATTAACAACAGTTAATTACTAGCAACAGCAATAAAATAACAACACAAACACCAAGAAGGCAAACTTGAATATAATTTTCTTTTAATTTTGTTTTCAAAATTTTGTAAAAAAGATATATGTTTAATCATCTTTCTTTTAGACATGAGATGGCGGAAACAAATTTGTATAAAATCGCTTTGATATGCCGTTTTATATAAATACACTTTATTTAAGTCGCGTTTATTCCAATAACTTTGCAAAAATTTTAAAACCGATCTTTTTATTAATTCATATGATGATAAAATCCTATTAACTACTCCGAAATATAAACGACAAGAAATGATTTGCGGTTATTGTTTTTACCGAAATGTGAACATATGGCACATCGATATTAAATAAGTGTTTGTTTCCATTATTTACTACTCTTGCCTGGGTACCGCTGCCGGTGAAGAAAACTTCCCCGGGGGTACCGTTAACTCATTAGGCAATACTTTATTTTGTCAGAAAATGTACCTTGTGTCAAAATTTTCAGTCATATTAATTTTTGAAATTTATTTAATACTAAGTCATATTTCCTTATGCAAAACATTCCTCAGCTGGATTTTTTATTCATATAATTTTGGAACTTTGTATTCATTAATTTTTGAAATGTTTGGATTATCCTCTTTTATCTTTTACCTTTTTCTGTCCCTGGTGTCACTGATGAGTAATAAACTTCCGAAATGTGCAGATATGGTAAATCAAAATTAAACAGGTATTTTTAATTTTTTTGTAGGTCGCTAACAATTTAAAAAAACCATAATAATCAGTAAAGTGCTTGCTAAAAATTATAACGACTTTTACTTTGCGTTATAACGTTTTTTTCATTTGCACTTAATTGTTGTTTTTTTAAGCTTTTTACTCCGTAAATTCATTTGACAAGCTCTACAAAAAGCGTATAAACGCTTTCATTTTGCGTTTTTTTATTTTCTTCTTTGCTTATTATAGTTTCTTACAAATTGCATCGGAGTCTTTTTCCACTTAAAAAAACCAAAGGGTTTATTTTACGATTTCCTTCGATTTTGATGATATTATATTTTGCTAGTTTAAACCTTTTATGTTTTCGCAATTCGTACCCTAACTTGAGTTTTAACATTTTAAACACCTAACAATAAGTAAATAGGTTTAGATGCGTAGCAACATAATTTGACTTGACACCCTTGTTTCCTTTATAAAGAGACAGTGTCAGGGAAAAGCGCACAAATATATAAAAGTCTCTACATTATATTATAATACAGTGCAACTTCCGAATACCGGCCTCGTATGGGACCGAGGAATTTGGCCGGTTTTCAGAGGGGCCGGTATTTAGAGGGCCTTATAAACCCGGTAGTCCGATCCGGTCCGAATCTCTTCCATTTCAGAAATTTATCAAACGGTGTATTGACAAAATACGTAAATGTCAATACATTCTCATAAGCATTGATCGTACCTGTAATTCTTGAACTTAACAAGTACCTAGTAAATAAACCCCAAAAAGCTTACAAACTGGCAGATTATTACAAACAACTGTACGATATCCAAAACGGATACACGTGTGCTGCTTGTGTTAGTCAGGCATACAAGTTACTGTTTCCGGTTGAAAATGAAACAATTTATTTTTCAAAATATTTTTTTATTAATTGTTCAGGCTAGTTACAACATATGAAGCAAAAATATTATCCAAATCACTTAAAACGAGGACCGATTCGTGAATTACAAGCCTGTCCTGTATCTCTAGTGACCGGTTTCCGGGTCGTGGTGACTGGAATGTTTTAATATTAAATAGTAATAGTATTGTTTAAAAAGTGTGTAAATAATAATAAAAAAAAACAGAAAATAATGATGTTTTAAATAAAAAAAAATATTTCTTAATATATTTTGCATTGCGCGGGTGATATAAACATTATAATAAAACGTTTTCATCATATTCAAGTGAGGGGTACTTGACTGGTAAAAACCTCGAAATAAAGAAATTAAAACCATCAGAAAGACAATAATTGCAATAATTAGATTATCGAACAATAAAAGAAACAGATTAAAATTAATTCAATTATTTATTCAAGTATATCTGAACAGGTAATCCTGTCTACCAGTACAATGATGAGCGCATTACAATACCGTTGTTTTTTCAGTAATCGGATTAGCAGCTGTCCGTTACGGTTCATTGATGCATTGCGACTCCCAAAGGCCGGTTTTCGGAAGTAAATTATTAAGATGTTACATGATTTCGGCACTTAAAAAAGGCCGGTATTCGGAATTCAGAGGGACCGGTTTATGGAAGTTTATTTTAATATAAACAAAGAAGGATAAATTCGGGACCGGTCTGGCGTGTTCGGTATGTGGAGGTGATCGGTTTTTAGAAGGGCCGGTTTTCGGAAGTTGCACTGTACCTATTTTTGCTAATCAGGGAGGATTTCGTTGCTTGCTATGAAATGCACTTATGAGTTTTGAAGAGTTGAGTTGAGTAATGGTGTTTAACGTCCCAGTCAAGAATATGTCACTTATATCGAGACGTCGCCAGCTATAGGCGAAAGTGCAGAACTTTTGTCTGTGCGTTGCTTTGACGGCATTATACAGCAGGGTTCTTTATCGTGACACGCCTACAGTGACACGGATCTCCGTTTATTTTAAGTTTCCATTTGAAAGAACCATGACTTTCATTTCGTAATGCCGTGTGACTGCCAAAAAGAAAAACTGTGTCTTCCCACTTTCAAGTCTTGGGTAAGACGCGGTCGGGGTTCGAACCCACAACCTCCAACTTACAGATCTAACACTCTACCAACTGAGCTACCACAGTGGTCCAATTTGTTATGTTACATCAAGAACAAACAGATAATTTATCTTCCGTAATATAACGCTGTCTTAATGCCCTTTATTTTCCTTAAGAATTTAAATAAATTTATGGTAAAAAAAATAAAGTTGATCTTAACATGCGTGTTTCTATTTACTTTTGTATCTGAGATAAGAATTGCTTAAAGACTTTATAAATACAAACCGGTATATTAAAAATAGACCATATACACAGACAAGGAAGTCAAGTTTCAATAAGAAAGGAATGTATCTCTCTCTCTCTCTCTCTCTCTCTCTCTCTCTCTCTCTCTCTCTCTATCTCTCTCTCACTGTGTGAGTGTATTTGTTTATGCTCATGTTCTTTTATTATTCTGTTTTTTATTTAATGTCATTAATTTAATCTATTTCTAAAATTTCCAAGAAAAAAACTTTTTAAAATAAAAATTGATAAGTTACAAAATTCACTACACAGACCAGGAAGACAGGAATCTCTCTCTCTCTCTCTCTCTCTCTCTCTCTCTCTCTCTCTCTCTCTCTCTCTCTCTCTCTCTCTCTCTCTCTCTCTCTCTCTCTGTGTGTGTTTGTGTGCTCTATCTCATGTTATTATTTTAGGTCATTTAGTCTCAAAATGTCTACAAATAATAATAATAATAATAAAATAAAATGAAATCAACTAATAATAAAATCATTTTTTAATCATTCATACGTTCATGAAAATTGGTCGACACAACAAGTATTTCAATCAATCCTTTTTTGTCTGAAGCAATAAGTATATTATTAAATAAATAAAAGACATGCAGTACACACACCAGAAAGTTTAAAAAATAGATTTTATTCAAACAGACCAGGAAGTTTCTACAAAATGGATATACACTATGATTACCCCAACCTTCCCCTCTCTTTGCTTTATTTGAAAAAACAATAAAAAATAAAAACATATTTGGTTAAAAAAATTTATTTACAAAGACCAGGGAGTTTAAATGTATACTTTAATTACAGAGACGAGAGAAAATAAATTTTATTAAGATTATATATATATATATATATATATATATATATATATATATATATATATATATGTGTGTGTGTGTGTGTGTGTGTGTGTGTGTGTGTGTGTGTGTGTGTGAGAGGGTCATATCGTTTTGTTAATTATTGTTATTTATATACTCTAGTTTTAAATGAAATCTGTTTTATTTACGTCGAATCTTTAGAACATACATTTAAATGCTAAGGGCGACACGACATACATATAAAAAGGTATGAATGTGTTTTATCATATAATTGATCAAATAACAGATTTTTCTGTAAAGACTAGATAGTTTTTAAATAGACTCTCTACACAGACAATGACGATGGGTTTTAATAAGATACATACATACATAAGTCTATAAATAAAAGATTATAGTTATACATGGAATCTTAAGAGCATGACATTACTCTTATTTCGTTAAATTTTTTAACATTAATAAACAAATTTTTTTAAATAAAAGACGTTCTGTTTAAAGATAAGGAAGTTTGAAAATAGACTATTTACACAGACCAGAACCAGGAAGATACATTTTGTCATTTGTTTAAGATAATTAACAAAAACACCTGTAAAATTTTGATGTGTCATGTGTTTGTGCGTTAAGGTTTTGTCCTTTAATTATTAAAAGTCATTTTTTTAAATTTGGTTTTTAACCGATTGTATATACGTCGAATCTTTAAACATCACGTTTTATGTTGACAGGGATACACGGTAATTCCAAACTCTACTCTTCTACCTTTATTATCTGGATTAATAATTACATAAATGGTTAAATAAAATACTTTGTGTACAGAGACCAGAACGTTTAAATAGTCTTTTTCCTAACATGTTAGAAAGATAAGTATAAAACTTTATATATTGTAGATACTGTAGAACTTTGATAACACAAACGTTAATATCTCAAATCCAATAATCCTCATAACCCCGACAATCGAATAAAATTTTGATCCATGGTTTACAAAAATTAAATTAAATTTATTAAACAATTACTTAAAAAACTAGATCCTTTTGCCAATGCGTGTTCAATGGCCTGTAAAATAAAATGATCAAAGAAATTATTGATAATTAGTTTACTGTTATATTACATAAGTGAAACGACTAGCTCTAGTAACCCTCCTAATAAACGGATTCATATCCAGTGCAGATAGTAAAGGATAGATGGATAGGTACACTTATCCCTTACACTGATAAAAGAAGCCAAGGTATATGCCGCTGTCGTTTTAAGTTTTCTGTAATTTTAGTAACTATCTGTTTGTATTTTAACGAATGTAAAAATTAAAACGATTAAGTATCATTGCAATACATGTACATGTATCTCGTTTTAAATCTGTATTAGTAAACATCGTGACTTTATATGAAAAGAACACGTTTCGCAAGATTTTATCGTCAATATCAATTCTATAATACATACATTATTACTTTTGTTTCAAATGTAATTATATATCTATACATTATTCATAATTGTAAGGTAAATATACAGTGCGTATGTGTGTGTATGCTTGAAATTGTATTTTTCAATATGCAATATATGTACGTGATGTAAAATTGAATAAAAAGTATGGGAAAAAGAATATAAATGGCTGTAGGAAACTATATAGAATTACGTAAGTCGAGATTATATCTAAAGATTTTATTTTTTATTGCAACTTATAGACGAAGAAGACAAATTACATAGAATTCAATATAATTAAGCAAAATATTCTAATGTCGATATAATTATTAAATTGAAGCTATTTCAAACAGAAATTGGTCGTGACAATTGTTTTAAAAGTAGGCTCCGTTTTAGCACATATATCAATATGCTAAATAACATAATTCATATGACCGCTTGGAACGTAAAAACTTAATTTAGAAAAACATTGTATCATGCTTATATTGATAAATGCAAGAATTAACAAATGTTTAATGAAGAATGAAGAATAGATGAAGAATTAACAAAGTGTTTTGCTATTGTTTTTAAAACATATATTGCATTTTGCAGTTAAAATACACTGGTCAACAAAGTATAATTCGGCAAAGGTATGACTATATGTTGCAGCAATGTATGGTTATTTAATACAATGAAGAAAAAGATATAACAAGTTGTTTCTTAAAAAATGTATTTATAAATAGCAAAAGTCTAAATACCAATGTACAATATACAGATTCTTATTTACAACATTATAAAAGCAATTAATTTTTTTTTTGTTCAATTCTTTTTTGCAATGTACATACACAGATTTGGAAAAATAAAATAAGATTATAGTAAGTCTGCAAATTAGTTTTTCACTGGATCTTATTTTGTTGTATATTTAATGTCCGAATCTCATTTAAAATAACTAAATAAATAAAAAATCGGCGAATTTAATTACACACGTGAACTTCCTTCAAGGAAGAGAGGCCGAGTGTTCCGAAAGAGAAAGAACCTTCTGTCTAGCAAACTTCACCTGTCACCTGCACAATCAAATTTAAGAATAAAAGGAACTAGGAACTATGTGAAGTCAAATATATCCACATTATAAGATTGAGTACAGTTACTTAATACTCAGTATTGTAATAACTTCTGAAAACATTTTAAGGGCCATAAATTAACCAAGCCTGCAATATCCCTGAGTCAACAATTTAAGTGCAACCAGCTTGCTTCGTTGTAGACTGTCCCCGTACATGCAGATACAGTTTAAACAGGAGAAGCAGGAATACAAATGCAAAAAGACTGATATTTGACAATAATGTCATCCTGTTTGTCTTATAGCTTTAGATTGAACCTTTGGTGGCTGTTGTAATTGAGATATAAGTCCAGACATGAAGCAATACTTGCACATGAGTTATATCTTTTGTTTCAAGCACACTAGAGTAGATGTTATAACTCATTCTCCTAATTTGGCATTATTTAGAGACATAACGTCATTTTGAATATTTGGTGTTTTATTTTTTTGCGGAAAAGTTGTTCGGTATATATAGTTTTGGTATAATAATAAGATAATATTATTTGATAATAAGAAGGGGTCTATTCAAACAAGCTTCAGCTTTACTTCCTAGATTGTTTTGCATTAAGAATTATATCTCAATTCAAATTTCAGGGACAAAAGGAAAATTATTATTTAATTAAATTCAAATAAGACATGTCTTAAAGAAAACAAACTCCCTGTAGTATGAATAAAAACGTCAAATTGACTCATTTCAAAAGTTTGTGGTTCAAATAAATATACATTCTTACTTAATGAGTGAAGAAAAAACGAAATAATTTTGTTGAAGAGACTATTGCAGCACAGAATTGTAACTGATAATCTTTTTTTACTAAATAAGAATACCTATGTTATTTTAGGCATGGGCCGATCAAGAGATTTTCAAATAAAAAACAACTTCAATATGATTATGATCAAAACCTACTTTAAAACCCGTTAAAATCTTTTAAAGCCTATAACAAGAAAATATTTCCTCTGTTTGTTTTCCTTACAATCTGATATAAATATTAAAATACATGTATGAACATACACAAGTAAAATCACTGTTAGTATTAAACTATGTTGATATTCCGTCTTTACATGAAATGCATACATTAAGTTCCATTATAATGGTTAAAATTGTATAAAGTTATTTCATTAAAAAACTGATTAGCAAACTACGTATCCTGTACATATTTATTCCTGACTGTTTTGACAGATATTACACTTGTAAAGAAAATGTACAAATCTCTATTCCGCTTCACAATACAGTTGTGCCTTTTCTAAATAATCCTGAACAATTTTGTAACAAAAATGGTACTGCTCCTAAAAATAATAGAATATTAGTTCATTTTGCAGTTTAAAAAAGTTTTTAAACATGCACAAAAATGATAAAAAATGTAATTTTCTTCGTCTTGATTAATATTGTTTAATTTGTTATAAAATGTATTTCACTTCAAGCGTAATGCGATCTGCTTACAATGAATTTAACTGGTGTGTTGGACGATGATAAATAAAATAAAGAAATCTGAAAGGTGTTCTGTACTTAAAAGTAGAATAAATTATTTGTACAACGTAATAAGTTTCTGAAAAATTAGTTTTTTACGAACCAGCTGATACGAAAACCTTCCTCATTCAATTGACGTAGATAAACAAGATACATTCTTGTCTATTTTGAATCGACATTGCCTTATGTTTACTCTGTAGCTAAAACTATAACTTGATTGCCGATAAGAATTTATTATTTACTTGTTCTATGCTTCAGTTATAACTATCGTTTATTTCCATGATTATGTTTTTTTCAGTTGCTTCTAGTTTTTTCATAATAAATACATATTTTTCGTTTGTTTAATTTCATTAATTTCCTGATTATATGTAGGGAGTTATATATCTTTATTATACTTATGCTTTAAAAACCACCTTTAACTGCCAGGTACTCTTTTGAAATGATTTTTATTTTCTTTGTTAGAAAAACATAATGATTTCCTTACCACAGAGAAAAATTGCGGTCGCCTGATTTGTTGAAGTCTTGCCATTTGAAAAAAAGTCAACATTATCGCTGAAACTTAAATTTTCTATGACACTATAAACCAAACAAAATAGACCACAGCACCTTGCTCCGTCCCTAAAACATATATAAGTGATTGAAATAATGGGATAGTGTCGTGTTTTTCTGAGTCTCTCCTACCATTAATAATTAAAATATAAATCAGCTTTTACTTAAATGAGTTAATAGTTTTTTAGATTAAAGTATTTAGCGGATCTACAGTTTATATTTAGTAGAATCCATTACAACAGTTACATAATATTTAAATATAAATATTAAAAGTTTGAAAGAATACTATAAGGGGATAAAAACTAAAGGCTAACTATAATAAACATGCTATCTAAAACTACAACGTGAGCGTTTACTCAACAACATTTCTGAAAATATTCATAATTCAATGACTTTTGGGTACATAAACCTATCTAAATTTAAACACAACAATGTTATTTAATATTTCAGAAACTACTTAGAAACTGTTTATTTGATAATCAGTAGCTTTATTGACTATCCGATCGTGCATTAACGAAACGCAAGGAAAGTAACCAGAAATTTAGCGTTTTCCCATTTTTTAATATTTTTATATGAGCACCATAAATATCATACTTACGAACATATTACTGTAATTGGATCATTATTGTTGGACTTATTCCATTTAAGTACCGAATGTATGAAGTCTAGAAAAGAAGTTTGTGGTGCTGGTGTTGCACTTCCGTGTCTCCAATTTAAATATTGGTAAAGTTTAATCAGTTTTCCATCGTTTTTGTCTTGTAGATACGCAAAAGTTATTTTTATATAAGTGAAAAACGACAATCAATAGATATTTGTCACGAGATGTAAACATCATTTATTTGCTTTAATATTTTTTTCTGAAATTTAATAAATTTCCAACCAAAAATTTTTGAATGGTAATAGATACGTCTTATGTTACAGTATTGTAATGTTGGTATGTCACAATAGGTTGTTCTTTAACTGAATTAAAATAAGAATTCTACAGACATTGCCTGAAACTAGGACCATTGATAATAAAACCCCTAAGCAAACTATAATTCTTAGTGGAAACGTAAGTTATTTTTACAATAAATATCCATGAAACACGCTGCATTTTACACATTGTGTATATATGCCACAACAATACCTTTTTGATGTGTCACATGTCTACAATTTCCAAATTAATTCATCATCAGTGACAATATAGGTCAAAAAATTGATAGTCAAACAAATTTTAAAAACAAATGACACATAATAATATCCAAATTGAAAAATTAAATGAATTCAACTCCAGATGAGGAATGTTGTGCATGACGAAATAAATTTTAGTTTTAAATTAATTTCAAAAATGAACAACGGCTGAAATTTTTGTCACAAGGTACATTTCCTGAAAACTTAGAATACTTACTACTGAGTTATATTGGAAGTTTTGCTCCACAAGTAGCGGTAACCGCTGAGTGGTAGTAAATATATAATAAAAATACATTTTTAATTTTAATGTGTATATACTATTTGTTAAGTTGTCTAATTTTCAAAATAATACAATCTTTTATTGAAACAAAACAAAAAGAAATAAATAAAAAAAAACATAGATAAAAAAATAATAATAATTAAAAGAAAATTAAAAAAAAAATAAATAATGAAATTAAAACAAGCATACCTTTTCCAATACATTTAAGTTCATTTCCTTGGTTCCAGATATAGCCATCGACTCTGATGTTTTTGTTAGAATAAATTTACCAAGATCCAGTTTTTTTTCGTTTGAAGGGTGCGAAATCAAATCCTATTTGACAAATTATATTATTAAAACAATTAGCTGAAGTAAGCTTCAATTGTCTTTAAATAAGATGTGTATGCAAATAACAATCATCATAAAAAATTATTTTACTGAATAAAATCAGTGATGCAATGGTTTTCATGTAAACTTTGTAAAGTATGCATAATTTATATTAAAAATGCGAAAAAACACATAATGCTAAAAAAAGTTCAAACCTTGCTAAATAAAACATTCTTTAATTTCCATGCACCAAGTACAACAATTTTTGAAAATAAATGAATACTCGAAGTAAGATAAAATTTTAAAAGATAATATGTGTAGATTCTTTACTTGTAGGCTGACCGTAAAATTTGGACAAAATTGTTATCGTTTTAGCTCAGTATTTGTGTTTTTTGGTATTGTTATATTGTCGAAAATTTGAAATACGGCCTAGAATTTTATGTTCTTTTGGTTAATATATTTGAGATGTTTTGTTAATAAAATACCAAAAGCATATTTGGAATGAACATTGGTGAGACCCTTTTCTCAATAAACAATTAAAAAAACCGTTGATAATTTTTCTTTTACCGTTTCAAAACTCGGAGCATCTTCTAAACAGACAACTGTGCAAGATTTGTATTCACTAATCATATTCCATAAATCGACCACTGTGTTGGCAAAAGGTATTTGTGTGACCAAAAATTGTCTTGACATTCTGCAAGACTTCAAATTAAAAAAAACCTTACATATAATTTAACACTTTAGAACCAATACAAGTTATATATGCTAGCTAAAATTCCTGAACGTTCGTTGAAATGTACAGATGTATAACTTTATTTATTTGAAAATGTTGCCAAAATAAAAAAATGCTGTCTGCAATTTATTAAAGTACTTCTTTCATGCAGGTATAGGGTATCTAGTTCCTTAGTATTTTAATTATGAAAATGTTTTCCCTTACCGGTAAAGAAATGGCATTGATGTAGTGACCTGCGCCTGCTTTGCTCAGAATCAATCGGTAGGTTTCAACTGAAAGAGAAAAAGATGATTTAAATAGCAGCTAAATTTGTGTTTATAATTGCAAAATATTGGTTATCATATGACATTCTAGCACCAGTATTATTAAAGTCAGTCTGTTTGTTTAAAATTGTTTGTTTAAAGTAACTTTTCTATTATTTTTCTCCCTTCAAATTCTAATTCGGGATTTCATTTATAACTTGTTTCATTATACGCGTACCTTTTTTATTTTAATGTTAATTTCATTTATTGGCATTCTGATGTGTTTGGTAACACTGGCTTTTGCCCGTTTTGAGTCTACTACTTTTCTTAGATTAAATAATATTGCTAGCGCTGGTGTATTTTATCGACAATTAAGTTCATCTTGTTTCATTATACGCGTACCTTTTTTATCATAATGTTAATTTCATTTAATGGCATTCTGATGTGTTTGGTAATACTGGCTTTTGCCCATTTTAAGTCTACTACTTTTCTTAGATTAAATAATATTGCTAGCGCTAGTGTATGTTATCGACAATTAAGTTCATCCTTTTGTTGTTGCTTGTTTTATTTACATATGATTATGAATGTTTATTGCATTTGCGTAGCTAATGCTTTTGATTGCGATTTACATTTTTCAGTTGTCAGTCTCAAGAAAATTATCCCTTCTGTCTTAATTTGTTTGCTTTATTCTTTTCTTACCTTTTTCATATTGGTTGTTGGTAAATTGTTTGTAGTGTTGTTTAAGAACGCATTGGCAATTTTTCAGCTGTTTGCAATGATTGCAAAATTATAAGTGTCTAAGGATTGGATTAAGATCAAGTCCACGCTTGCGAGTGATGAGCAAGTGTGAATATGGTCTGTCATGCACAGGCGCGCTCTTTCGGTGGAGTTTTGTTAAGGGCTAGCATACTGAGTCAGTAAACCACAAACAACCAAATAAATTATTCAGTCACATGATCTTTTCTCCGATGAAACAGTCGATACTCTGTTATTCTAAGCGCCAACTTACGCATCGATATCTCAAATTTTAAAGATTCAAAATACCCTATCCCGCCTTCAAAGCGAACGCCCTGCAAATGTTCATCAAAGCGAATAATTGCTATTTATGTATAATTAAATTGTATATGTCAAAATCTGAATACATAGATACAAAACGTTTTGAATAAAAACTTTGAATTGACTAATCTTTTGTCGAAAAAAGGCATATATAACCATCAAAAATTATAAAAAGATATGTTTTTCAACCTGGCAAAATACAATTATTTCTATTTTTCCCTCTATTTTTCTTTAACATTGCTTCTTTATAAAATGTATCATCATACTGTGGAAGATTGTTTACAAGCACCTGCAAAAAGAAAGATTATTAAAGTTGTTTTAACGTAAACTCAGCCGAAACGACAAAGTTTAAACCAAGTTACTTGTTTTTATATCAGCACTAAAGCTAAAGCTTAAACAGAACGTTTATTTCAACAGTTCAGTGTCTTCATTATTTCAAATGACTGTACATTTCCTGGTGCTTTCCTTCCATTGTTAGTGATTTTTTCATCCTAATAGGCCACTCGTCTTGTATGTATATTTACTATCGTGATCAGAAAAGCTCCCAGGCACATTTATTCTAATGGTAATCTTTGAAAACTGAGTAACTTGCGTTCCTTGGAAAGCACGTATTCTAACTGAATATTGCCTTGTGGCCTAGTTAACTAGTTTACTTTCAAACTGTCGTTTGAATATTCAACAATTGTTTCATAACTTACTTAAATAATTTCTACGATAGACATTCACTTAATTTTTCATTTCGAATGAACGTGAAAGATACAACGTATAACCTACAGTTTCTACCGGATCTTGTTTCGAATAATTTTTAAATTTGATCATTCTAGAGTAGAATTATTAGTTGATAATTCAGTTATATAGTACACACGGTGAACAATAATTTCTATATTGATACTTAAAGAATAATTTGACATTGCATAATAACCCGACCTCATACTCCCGTTATATGTTGTTGCCCTCTTCTTTAATGGCTGTACGGAAATCATGCTTTGGGATATTTGTATCTTGAAAAAGTAGATATTCTAAAAACAACTTGTGCAAAAAGACGTAGCATTCCTGAAACAAATCGAGACTAATATTATATGTAAAATTAATCAGTTCTGCAATTAAAGGTTAAAATGGAAATCAAAAGTGCCGTGCCAAATAGCCAGCTGAAAATGATTTATTTTTGTATTTGAAGATATCAAATGAAATTTTCCAGTTTTGCATGTATCTGGTTGTAATTTTTCATAATGTTTCACATGGCTTTGTGTGAAATCATACAAATTGGACACGGCTTAACGACTGGTATTCGATTCACGGAAGTTGGTTACTTGGCAAATTTCAGAAGTAACATTTTACTACACGGACAAGTATGAGGGTTATTCGATATGTAATATGTTCTGCACGATCTCTTAAAAGCATTTGACTCAAACATTAAAATGAACATTACATCCCTCCAAAATATTTTTCGCAGTCTGAAATACATAATTTCAATTTTTGAACCATTTCTAAAATGCCTGAAGGTACGCTGATTGCTGACATCTCAGGAGCTGACTAATAGCTGCGCCAAGTGCTTGTGAGAACTTATAATGACGTTTAGGAAATAGAAAATAGTCTAATGAGGATGGTGAATGTGATAAGACAGTTACCTTCTGCGACCTCAAAAATTGCTTCACAAGCTCAGATGATGTGATTGAGCATTTTCCTGAACAGACTTTAATCCTGACACATGGTATCGTTTGATGGCACAGCAAAATTTATTTTTGTTAAATAATTACTACTCCTGAGCGGGTACCGCTGCTGGTGGTGCAAAACGCCCCGAGGGTATTTATAACTCAGAAGGCATTATTTTGTGCTGTCAGAAAATGTACCATTTAGCAAAATTTTCAGCCGTCTTAATTTTTGAAGTTTATTTAAAATTAAGGTTTGTTCCCTCATGCAAAGCATTCCTTAGCTTATAAGCTTTAAAATATGCGCCAATACCTCTTTTACAAACAACGCGTTTTTTATATATCTGAGTGTACTAAAATTCGACACTGGAAAATTTTTACTGTGCCCTGCAATGTTAATAAGTCAAAATGAGAGTGTTTGTTTTTAATTTGTGTTAATTTCTTTGTTATATAATCCTCTTTTATATTTTAGTATTCTTAATTGATTCGGCTGTTGCGAAAAACATATTTTAGTACAGTAAATTTTATCTAATATTTTAAAGGAAATAAAAGAAAGAAAACATTGGCAGTGGAATATGTTGGAGAACGGCTTATATTTATTTAGAAATCACAGTACATGTATGGAGTGTTTTGTAAAATATCATCTAAAAAACCATTTACCTCTAAAGCAACCATATTCATACGATTTTTTCTCATATCCGTAACAAGCTTGCATATGTCAATTGTTTCATTCCTGTAGCAACACTGAGATATAGCATCAAAAGCGATAAAAACTCCCGTTCTATCGGTGCCATCACTTTGAAAACACAAATCCAGAATTTTACTAATTATTTGTAATGATTAATACGATTTGTACCAATCTTTAATCCTTTAGTATAGACTAAAGAAACATAATTGATTTATTAATTAAAGCTTTGGCTTTGTCAGTTTAAATTTTGATGTTACTCGATGAATCTCAACTTTGTATCTCAAATAAAATAGTACGTACAGATTTTGAATACTCTTCCAACAATCTCGGTCAAAGGATGCAATACAAAAAACTTTAGCTGAGCTGTTTGTAACAAACACAAATCTCTCCGAATTTATTATAAATAAATTACCTGTATACTTTAGTTATGACCGAATGTAGGTTAACACTATCAACAGTACTATAGAGAATTGAATGAACACCACTATAACTTAGTAAAAAAGAGGGAAAATTGCTAATGTTTTATGATTGCTGTTGCTGCGAATATTTAAAAATTTTCCCGAGCAAAGCTACCTGATTGCAGATGTACTTGAAAATATTTGAAAACCGAACTGCCAAAAATGTCTTTTTGATACAGTTTTTTTTGAAGTACTGATTAAAAACTTTTCAGTATTGTAGTAGTGTAATTTTTATATCTTCAATTTTTAACAAAATTGTATTGCTTGTTTATTCTAATTTAAAATTAAAATCGTCGTATCTTTCTGAAACCTTTGACGAGAAACTTTGATGTTTTGCAAAAGAAAGCATCGCTAAAAAATTAAACAAAAGACTGAAAACATGGTATGATGAAATTTTAAAAAATCAAAGCATAGCACATTATATACCTGCAATGTATAATCGGTGGTCCAGAATTGTTGATAGAGGTATTTTCAGCATATTTCTGATGCAATAAATACAATTGATAAGGATGTGGAACACTTTGTTTTGGCCATGATGTAAATTGGAGGAGACACACTTTACGAACACCACCTGTCTGCAATTAAGATTCAGATTTTCGTTAATATCAGCATGCATTAGCATTTAAACGTAAATGTTCAAAACGAAAATACCTCTTTACATTCGAATATCTTAATATTGTAATCATGATGAAATAAACATTTATTAATTTTCAGACATTGAAATTTAAATTTGTTCATTTCAATGTTAAGTAAACACAAATACAAAAAAAAAAAATTCAATTTAGACCTATCGACGTCCGTTAGAATCAGTAAAATTGTTTTAGTTTTCATGTAGAAAATTTAGCATTCGGATGTATTTTATAATTAAACATAGATTGGATTTATAAGACATATTGATTTTACTTTACCATCTAATTGTTCTATACGATGCGTTTTCTGATCTAACGATCAGAATTGAAATATTTTAAATCATTATTAATCACTGTCGACCATACCTTTATGTTTTTAACTTTAATCTTTCTTATTATAAATTCTGATCTCATCTGATCTTCAAGAAGAATTATTTCATATCCAGGAATTCCTAATACACTTGAAGATTCCGGCCAATATTGAAAACATGTTACCTACAATCATAAATCATTCAGCTTTTTGCATACAATATCACTACATATCGATCATTACACATTCTGCGTACAAAAATATTGAAAAAAGTAGATTCTTCAAATATATTAAAGCCACGTTACTTCTATAGAAAACAAAAGTAAATATATAATGTAATTAAATGGATATTTTGAGATTAAATATTATGTTAAATGCCTAACAAAATGAAAAAAGGCTAAAATCTTAATACTTTAAGTACCTGATTTTCCTCGATAATATTTGTAAGCATGACAATAACACTTGATTTTGTCTGCCATATCATTCTCCAAAAGTCTTCAACTGTGTTTTTCATTTGTCCTGAAAAAGTTGTATCAAGTTTATAAAAAAAGTCTTCCGTGTACATTATAGATCATGGGATCTCAAAAAATTATAGATCTTTTTAAAGGTCAAATGATCCAAACATTTGCGCGTTATCAATTTTTCGTATTAACTAAATGTCCTATAGAGCAATATTTCATTTATTTTAAGCTTAACTGAATTTAACAAGCTAAGCCTGTGACACGGTAAAGTTTGCTTGTTTGTGGTAGTCTTGTCTTTACGATCCCCGATGGAAATAATTCTAAGTTAGGAATGAATATTCCAGACTTGATAATTTTATTAAAGATAATCAAAATGGTCATCTAAAATCCTGCTTGATCAATCTTCATTTAAAAAGCTTTTATATAAATTTCATGATAACTCTAGCTATTTCGTAAACGTAACAAGTACATAGAATCACAATCAGTAAACTGTATTTTATATAATTTGCAAATATGTTGCAATTCTTTAAGAGAAAATCAGCACTTTATTCACTAATATTTGTTGTTTGATTTTTTACTATTATGATATTATGATGCAATAAAAAGACGTAAGCGATAGAAACAGATAAAACTTCATGCTTTTTTGAAACAAATTAAAATGTTTTTGATGAATTCGTGTTCTTCCTATATTATTTATCAAGACAATTAAATTTTCGCTGAAATATCCAACAATGTTATAATCAATAGTTGCAATAGGTTTTAGTCACATTTTATTGTCACAAATCTTACAAATCACATTCGTTAATTAGCAAATTTTCTATTTTTTCATTTTGCTGCTTTCAGCAATGGCCTCGTATACCAATAAAATGGACGGACTGCAAAATTAAACATTTAGTAAAAAAATCAATGCTTTTTGCAAATAGAAGAGTACACAGTGGCATTACATTTCGTTGCAGTTAATCAATGTGCTTTTGACAATAGACGAATTTTTGGGTAATACTTATACATACATAATGAATAGAAGAATGAAACTTGAAGTTGGAAGGGCTTAAATTCAAATAACAAAGGGCACATCATACTGAAAGTGAAAATAAAGCGAACCAATGCAAGTGAAGACAAACACAATTTGAACTTCTGACTATAGCACTACCAACCAAGTCGGCATAACACTTGTTTGATTAACGTAAGTTTAGACGCCAAAAACATATTATTTATATTTGTAAAATATATTCTTTAAGTTCGCACTATTAATGTTGAAGCTTAAAATTTAATCAATCATTGAACCAACAATATTTTAATTTTTTGGCATTAGAAATAATGTTTCTTAATTTAACATTTAATTCTGACATTATATCACTGCACTTTTCCTAACATTACACAAAATATTAATTAACATACGATTGAATATAATCTGTTAATTGTTAGTTTTAGTATGTTCTGCAACTAACATGAAAAAACTAATTTTCCTTAAATGTGATTACAAATTGAAATAATATAAATGCTTAGCATACCTTGTGTTGCAATATACGTAGAATCTTTTATCGGTACCTAAAAAATAAAATCAAGTATAAATAAAAATCAAATATAATTCAAATTTATCTACCTCATTGATACTTTGCAAATCAATACTCAATTGTCATTTCGCTCATTAAAATGGTATAAAATGCAATTTTTTTCGTACAAGTTAAATCTGCAATAGTGTTATATAATATATATAGAAATAGATACTATTGAATTTTAAGAAGAACTTCTCGTAAGAGGAATAATATTGATAAAAGTGTTTCATTGACTCTTATTCTAACCCTTTAATTGGCCGATTCGCCAAAATACGCCATTTTGATTTTTGAGCGGTCTGTTGCACATTTGTTTATGTAAAAATGTTAAAAATTGCCCGATTGATATAAACTTGGAACTAGAGAAAATTGTCAACAAATGGTATCCTTCCAGTGTTTTGAAACAAATTATATTAAAATACGATTCTTTAAGATGAAAATTACCAAGCGTTCCCTTGCTGACTTAGGAAAAAATTAGGAGTTGTTTTTTTTATGTAAAGAAACAATAACTTGAACCATAATTAATATCGAATACATTACTCCGAACAATTACCACTTTTGATTTTTTATCTTGTTTTATTTAGACGTTTTTGCCTTCATCCAGGAAGCAAAACGTTTCGTTCCTCTTTTTCAAGGTGACCCTGTTTGATTTATTTTCAAACTATGATTGACAAATATCATGCCGTTAAAAAGGATTCTTTTTCTATTTTTTACACATATAAAAACGTGAATTTCAGAAATTGTTTGCTTTAACAATTTGAAAGTTCAGAAAGTAAATCTGAGGTAAAACTTTCATTGCATTTTTGTATGCCCTTATAACAACCTTATGTTCGAGTCGATGTCAATGTATTTAAAATGAATTTATCTATTTCTTTCGCAATAAAAAATTGGATATCTAATTTGATGTTTTTCGAAAAAAAAAATTTTATACCAGGACGACAAAAATACACTTTTAAATATTTGCTGTAGACCTCGATTTAATTATGGGTTTGAGGATTTTTTATTGCCCAGAATCAAAATGTACATCGTGTTCGTGTCGGGTAAACAAACATATAAATAGATGATTAGATTATTATTATCAAATGAATTCAAAAACTTTGTATTTGATATCAGAAAATACGTGTATTTAAAAACGCTTGGATGCCTTAATTGATATCTATACCCGATGCACCCACCAGATGGTACTGTATTTGTACAATTTACAAAACTTTTCTGCCAATCAAAGGGTAAATGTTTTTTGTTTCATTTACCGTCTACCAAGAAGGAACGTTTTTCCTTAAAAATTGAACTTTTCTTATAGATATAGCGATTTTGTCCTTGCGCTTTCAGATACATTGTTTTTAGACGGCTTGAAAAAAAAATTCAAAATAAATTTGTCTTTATTTGAAAAATAAATTTCCGAAAAAACCTGCTTATTCAAAAAAATAATATTATTTGCAATGCTAGTTTGTATAATATATTGTGCAGAAGTCAATCTTTTTAACCAAAAATAATTATAAGATATATTTTAACTTACATTTACATAACTTGCATTAATGTAATCAGCATCTGGATCTTGGTCTGAGGTTTCAAGTATTACCCTAGAATGGTCATCTAAAACAGATTGATAACGTTTTTGTTAGATCAATTTCAGCATTACTTAACTAGCACAGTTGCCATACATGATTTAAGACTGAATGAAAAACTTCAGTCGACAGAGAGATGATTACATGCCATTCCTTTTTAACTACAGAGAGATGTTCTTAATCTCTTTTTCAAATATGCACCACTGAGCAATTTTTTTTTGAAATTAATCTTTTTGATATTGGATTTTCAATTTTTGTCGTTTATAAATTTTCTGGAAATCTAAATAATATTTCTTCCCTTGTGAAAAATGATATGAATCATCATAAACATATATATAGTTTTACAAAATTCGAGAGTGTATGAAAAAAATGAAAACGAAAATACGCTACAAAGTTAAAACAACACATTTGTATGCATATTCCACAATGATAAATTCAAAATATGTAGAAGTACAATTGGGTAGAAACAAATATTTAAAAAAAAACTATGTTTGAATGTATTTTCATAAAAAAAGAGAAACTTTAAAATGATTCCAAAGGGCCCAACATTAAAATTACACTAAGCGTTTGGATCTGAGTGTAAAATATTCTTTTTTTAGTTGTAAAAATAATAAATTTGTAACCAAAGCAAATCACATTTAATAATTGCTCGTTTAATACATACACGGTAGGATATTTTGGTTTCTATTTTTCTTTTTATTTTTGTGTAACATGCCAGCTGTTTGTGGATGCAATGGTCCTAACGGGATACTCTAAAACAATAATAAAAACATAACAATACAAAGCTTACAAGTTCGTGAACAATCAATGCGTCGTTTCACTAATGTATTCATCCCTTGTCAATTCGGATTTTATTATTACATGAATCATGTGACCAGCCTTTAGATATCAGGCATAATATAAATATAAGCTCGGCAATGATAGCCGCATGGTGAAAGTGATGGGTCGTATCTTTAATTATTTAAATACATTTTTTAAGTTATACCTACATTAAATAATTAAGTCGTTTTAAGTGAATAGATTTAATGACATCTAAACATATTAATTACAATTTATCAAGAATTTTCACTTCAGTCAGAAACAACAGAGAGAGGTCTTTTACTAGTGCAACGGAAATATTTTGCAGCAAAGCATGTTTAATTTTGAAGTGCCATATGTGAAAATTATGGAAATTCATTCCTCATCAGTGACACTAGTGGCTTAACAAGTTGTTTTAGAAACATAGGTAATCAAAACATTTGAAATTAATGAAATTTAGAAGAGTATATACTTCTTCAACTGCTTAATTTTAACTTTATTTAAATTATTCCATCTAATACTACACAAGATATACAAAAATAAATTGATAAATGGTAGAAATCTTAAATTGGTCACTCGGAGTCACTGTGTAGCCAGCAGAACATCAATGTTAACGGTTATTTTGAATAAAAAAAAATAAAAAATGTTTTTATCCGTCTTTATGATTAAAACACATAAAAAAATCTTAAATAAAAATTTTGTAGAAAACTTTTCAATTCATCATAAAACACCAGTCATAGCAGCTAATTACATGTTTGTTTACCAAGAAAGAGGTCAAAAGTGACCCTAATTCAGTCAAGTATAAAAGTGACTTGCCACTACGTCCAGAACATTGCGTCTGAAAAGCACCGTGTCGATTTGTTCCAGTAAAAAATGCGTTTTAATTTTATTCTCAAGGGGTGACATAATTCAAAACCACACTTTTCATTTCTTTAATTAGAATTCAAACTCAAAAACATAGTGATTAAATCATAGATTTAGAAAGGTTAAAAAAAAGGTAATTTATACTAATGGAATCGCTATTGTATTTCCCAATGTTAATCAAAAGTTTTGATTTCTCACAGCGGCGTAAAAACAACTTTTTTTAAATTATTTATTATAAAAAGCTTTTATTTAATGGGTCTAAATTGCTCCCAGATATTTCAGCTAGGTCCTTTTAGCTACAAATATTAGTTTATTTTTTTTATTTTATTTATTTTGGCAATATCAGTTTTGGTAAAAAGTCATTATTTCTTTATATTTCACAATATATGATGTTGATATTTTCACAAGTGTTTATCAGTGTCTGGAGGCAACTAATAACATGCCGACATGGAAATGCTTATCGCAGGAAGTATAATTGTTTTTGTTTGTTTTAAGACAACTCATGATAAATCTGTTCATTATAGTTTATAGCTTTTTAATTCATGAGATTTCTCTTGCATATGAATTATTAGATTTAGGGATAATTCTAGCCGTAAATAACATGTCCAAATATGCCATTTTTAGGAAAAATACAATTCTATTCAATTGACACATTCAGCCGTTTTTTCTTATTCAGCATGTAAAAGAGAGACAGTTCTAGGATCTGTTTGGCCAGTTGATATTTAAAGAAAGCTCATACACACATACCAGTCCAAAATGTTTTTTTCTACTTAATAATAAAGTAGACAATAAGGAACAAAGTGATTTCCAATTTGTAAAAAAAAAATAATTGTAATTTTTTGTTTATTATTATATTGTATATAGAATATTTTAAACTTTGAATTGGTTTTGATTTTCTGTATGAACACGTAAGTTTGTTAATTTGTGTTTATAGAATTATATTTCTGATATTCTATAAATGTCTATACGTACAGATGACTTTGTTTTCAATAAATACACAATCTTTTAATGTGTTGTTTGTAAATAACTGGCTTAGTTTCTATATTTCCTAAATTCTAAAGTCTCAATATTAACCTATGATTTCATCTATGTTTTTCATTTTTTCAGCTTTCAAAGTTTTTACTTTGTTTTGGGATTAAGATTTGGAAAAGCACTGGTATGTTTGTGTTTAATTTTATTATATTACATTTTTTATTAAAATTTTTTCTGAGTTTAAAACATTTAACTTCTTGTAAATTTATTCTGTTTTAATTTTTATTACTTTTGCGCCTATAGCCATTTTTTAAGCTTTTGTATTTTGGAGAAATATTTTTAATCAACATACAATGAAGAAATTATTTCTAAAAAAAATTAATTTTATCAAAAGTGTGTAAAACTAGTAACATTCTGATACCAAGTAACTAGTGACAAGTAACTATTTCTTAGACTTTACATGAATAGATTATTAAAATTGCGATAGAATAAAATACAGATATAATAGGTAAATATATTTTTCAATTATTGTCATTTGCAATATTATTTTTTCAATCTGATTTTTTCTAAGGACACAATGTTAACATCACCATCATCCATACGTTTTTATTTTAAAATAAATTACAACATTTTTATTTAATCTCGACGAATGTGCATTAAATCAGTGCGTAACGATTTTTCAATTTTCTTACATAAACTGTTCACTAGAATCAATGATTTACCCAATATAAAACTAAACAGACGTTTAACGAAAGTGAAATATTAATGTAAATACATTTTTATCAGAAAATGTTTGATATAACCTGTTAATAAGTTGATTTACATTGCTTTCAATTTTCTTTGATCAGTGATAAATTAATCAATGTTTAAACAACTTGGTCCGGATACATATTGTAGTGAGCCAACACTCGTTTAAACTTCACCGTGTGCATTCCCAAAACATGAATTTATATCGTAAAGCTTTTCTCAAACCCTCCTTATAAAAATTTGAGTCAAGATAAACACTTTTAAGAAAAAACATAACAGTAATACTTGTAGCAAATTAAAGTATTTAGAGAAAAGTCATATATTAATAATCGACACTTATTTATAAATTTACCTTGTGTTGTTCCCGAAGAGTTCCATTTTTAATCTTTTCAGTAACCTCATCTTTAATTTTGTCCATTCTTAATATGGTATTATCAAAAGAATCGTTGACATATGTCGTCTCTTTATTGTCATTCGTTTGAATAATTGCATATTCTGAAATATGTAAAAAATGCTTATTGTCTTTAAAACAATCTTTACTTAATTATTATAACGAATAAAACAAGACAGTGTTAACATATTTTCTCCTTTCTTAAACCTTAGAAGACAACACAGATTCAAATGTGCTTTCTGTTCTAATTTTTATTTGTGCTCTTGAATGAAGTTCATATTATATGTCGTTGAATTCTTTAATACACTACATTTTTGTTGTAATAAAATATTATTATTTTAATCTTAAGATAATATTTGTGTATCATCGAATGTATCGCTTTTATATTGTCTTAACATCATTGTGTTTAGCCTGTATGCGTAAATGTAATTTAAAGAAATTTTACATGTACTTTTAATTGTCTAAGCAAGTATATATAATTGTGTTTAAAATTATATTGTACTGTTTGGTATTGTTTGTATTCAAATCAAATATTTCAATTATTTCAATTTTACACATATTTATGGATCAATGAAAAATGTTGTCTAACGCTGAATGCACGTTTTTTTACAAAATATTTGATCACAAAGACACACGCAAACATTGGTAAAGAATATATTTTGTTATACTACCTGTATTTTCAAAAAGACCAAGCTCATGATACACATGATCATGAGTATCATCAGGTTTGGCTTGCGACACATCTACATCCTTTGTGCCTTTTGAACTTCTGAAATATAACAATAGTACTTTTTGTATTGTACAGTCTTTTAAACATTTTAGACAATTATAAAAGTAATAAGTGTTCGTAAATTGTTTCATTTGTTGTTAAATTATAGAATCTGTTTTCATTTAAGTATCATTAAATTAGCTATAATTAACGATGGTATGAGTTTAAAGAATAAAACAAAAGTCACACAAAAGATTACCTTTTCCTTCGAAATATATAAATGAGTATTAACACTGCTACCGAAATAAAACTTAAACTACCAACCAATGTCCCGACTATTACCGCAAGTGATGTGCTGTTCAAGTCTACAAAAACATAATAAATGAAATTTATCGGTACGTTCGGTTTATTATGATGCCTGATAATTTTATATTTAAATTCAATACAATCGAAAAGACGATTCAATAATCACATAACTTACTTCATCAATATTTAGCAAGTATTTGTTATATATTTACTACTCCTGAGCGGGTACCACTGTAGATGGAGTAAAACTCCCCGGGGATATTTATAACTCAGTAGGCAGTATTTTGTGCTGTCAGAAAATATACCATTTAGCAAAATTTTCAGGCGTCTTTATTTTTCAAATTTATTTAAAACTAAGGTATGTTCCCTCATGCAAAGCATTCCTTAGCTGGCTTTTGATTTATATAATTTTGGAACTTTAGATTCATTATTTTTCAACTGTTTGGCTTAGGTTTTTTATGTATCAAACTTTTCGGCCCCTAGTGTCACTGATGAGGGATTATTTTCCGAAATGTGCACATATGGCACATCAAAATTTAGCAGGTATTTGTTATATATTTCCAAACACCAACACATAGTAAACAAATCTTTTCTGTAAGGTATTCGAAATTATTTTCATGGTTAAGACAAAAGTGCAACCAAATATGTACAAGTGTTAAATAACTTTCGAAAAGCTTATATTAAAAATGTAATTTATTCTGTCTGAGACTAAAATATAATTTTAATCAGATTTTTAAGTCAAGGAGCAAACATATTTACAATGTAAACAAACATCACATGTGTATAAATTATTACCTTCACTGCATGTGCTACTTTGCCAACCGTCACGCTTAGCAACAGTTTTCGCTTAGCACGTTTGTATTTCTGGGCTAACTGAAAATGTATGTCTACTCCGTAATAAGAATATCTTTAACAAAATGTTTCAAGAGTCTTTTGCTACAAGAATGTTAACGCCCCTAGAACTGAACCTCCAATTGAAATATAAGTAAAAGAACAATATATTATTGATTTGAATGGTGTTTAACGTTCATGTCAAGAATATTTCACTTATATCAAAACTTCAAACGCTATAGGTGATGTTTCAACAAAACTTACCTTTCCGGTTTGCTTGGGTAATATGATTTACCGAGAGTGTTGTGTCAAGCCTCCCGAGACACTGGGCATCATTTTATGACCTTTTCCGAGGGATCTCGTAACTTTCATTTCTAAATGCCAATTGCGTGGCAAAAGAACATTCACTACCTATTGTCAAGTTTTGGTCAGAACCCGCAAAGTTTTAAACCCCGATATCCAAAATAGAAAATGAGCAATCTAACAACTGAGCAACTATTGTGTATATAAATAAGAGGCAACTCAACAAATGTACTAGGAAACATCAAACTGAACACATTTAATACAAATGGTAAGACAGAAAAGAAAGCTTATATTTCAAATAATCTAACGTGGAAATAGCAGTAGAATAAGAATAGAATAATATTTAAACATCTGCATCAACTTATGTTATGCAGCATGAATTTGCTGAATTTGAAAATTTAATCTTAATAAATAAAAGAGACAAAAATCATTACACCCTATTTAAATAAAATCATAATTCATTTATCAAAACACCGTAACCTCTGGATAATAATTTATTCTGTCGTTGGTAACCTTATAGGAAGGACCGGTTTATGTCAGAAACAGACTTTAGAAAGAATCTGCCAAATAAAACAATGGCATAATGCGTTAAAACTTTGTTCAGTAATTTTGTAAAAATGTCCTTTGCAGCAATCGATATTTGTAATAAATGGTAAACACACACACACACACACACACACACACACACACACACACACACACACACACACACACACACACGTTGCCTTTAGTGCCCAGACATATATACGATTAAACTTTAACCGGCTTTTAACCTATACGTGATATCAGGCAGAAAGAAAGCATTCTTGGTAGAATTGATTTATTGAAATGTTCACAAGTAGCCCCGCGCAAACCAGCTAAACTTCCAGGTTTTACACAAGCACCGGTTATCCGATTAGATGACCCAGTAAATTGCATTTAGTATTACAATCCAATCCGAATTCATTTTGATTTGTATCACATGCTAGAAACAAAAAGAATTAAACAAGATGGCCCTAATTTGCTCACCTGAGTTTAAATGAAACCGTTATGTCTTGATAATACCTGATAAGTCACAACATGTTGCCTCAATAGAAGTGGTTTCAGGGATCATTATTTTTATTGCTTTGGTTTTTAGCTATGTAGGTCACTGTCACCTACTTTTGGTAGCCCTAGCAACCAGAAACAAAAATGTGAATGGCAATGGTCTTTAGATGTTATTGACTAATATGAATGAAATGTGACCAGAAGTGTCTGAGAAGAAGTCTTTTGATGGATGGATGGATGGATCGCAGAGTGCCTATCCATAACAAAAGCTTATTGAAATTCAAAAACTTAGTATATAAGATGCTTTAGATGCCAAATATCACATCAGTTTGTATCTCAGTGAAGTGGTTTAGGTGAAGAGGATTTTTTAAGGTTTTCAACTATGTAGGTCAATGTGACCTACATTAGGTAGCTATGGCAACCAAAAACACAAATCTGAAAGGCAATGTTCTATATATGCTTTTGACCAAAACGTGACCAGAAGTGTCTGAGAAGAAGTCGTTTGAAGCAATTGTTGACGGACGGACGGACGACGGACGACGGAGTCTCTGCCCCTATTAATAGTAATGGCTCACATGAGCACTCTGTGCTTAAGTGAGCTAATAAAAAATAAAATACAAAAAATACAATAAAAAAAAAAACAAAGCAAAAAGAAAAAATAATAATTGACTTCTTAAATAATAAATAAGTTTTCATATAAAAAACAATTTGTTTCAAAGTTTGGGTGCCTAAAAAGGAATAATACCAATAATAATAATTAGAATAAGAATACAAAGAAGAAGAAGAAGAAACGGTGCAAAAACATTGACACCAAACTTCTTAAGGGCGCCTTAATGAGTTTATAAAATCGTATGAACAATCTACAAAGAAATAAAAATCATGATGTTGAATGAGAACGTCTTGTTGTTAGTACAACATTGACATATTTAAAATAATAATAAACTAGGTTCTTAACAAAAACACCACCAAAACTTCAAAATAAAAAAGAGGTTCTTCAAGCAAATAAATAATATTAAATAGTAAAATCACTAAATTTTAATATATCCTGTGCAATGATACCTACCAACACTACAGGTTTTCTCCCCGTATCCGGGTTTGCAGCCAAGAATATCGCAAACGCCAGTTATTTTGTCACAAGTTCCGTTTAAACAATAACAGGTGTCTTTACAGTTTTGGCCAAATGTGTTATCATCGCATTCTTTTTGAAAAAATAAATTGCAAAACATTTTACATACATAAAAACTATATTCTTTTAGTGCAAATTAGTCAACTAATCATATTACGTGCACTAAAAAAAGTTTATTGCAGACATACAATACATTATTTCGTAATTATTTGTATTAATTTATAACTTTTGCGGTGCTTTTATGATGGCATATACTGTTACCTTGTTATGGATTTTTATATAATACAATAAAACTACAGTATTACGAATTGATAAGACTAATAAGCAATATGAACCTAAATACATTAGTTCATATTACAACACTAATAGACTAATATTTTTTTTAAAATATTTTTAAAATAAATCGAAATGTCACATTTGATTTCTAACTTTTTCTTTACCAAACTTTGACAAAAATTTCAATTTAATGCTGTAGAAAGTATGAAGTTAAATGATACAATTTTGGAATGAATGTATTGTGCATGAACGATAGAATTTATTGTTTCAGTAAAGAAGTTATGATATTTCAGTATGACATGTTAATGGAAAATATATTCATTTACAATTTAATAAAGCATCAAAACTTACGTATACTACAGGTTTTTCCTTTCCATCCTGGTTTACACCCGGATTTAAAGCATTGCCCATTCGTATTATCACAACTACCCTCTTTACAGTGACAAGTGCTATTGCACGCAAAACCAAATTTGTTCCAAATACAAGCTACAATAAGTTTATATTGGTATAAAGTATTAAACGTCAGGCTTTAAGACACTTTAGGCATAGTGCAGTTTATAATAACGTACATTCTTTTGAATGAATATATAAGGTACAATATTGTTTGCAGTAATTTAAATAGTTTATAAGAGTAATGTATTATAGACACATGCGCGTAAAAAAATAAATACGGTTCTTATTGCCAAATATGATTGCATCTATCTTGGATTGCGATTTATTTATAATATATATAATTTTTAGTGAAAAGCTTTGATCTCATGTGAATTTACCCGAGATCAGCAAAATATAAATTGTAAAATACATACATACATACATACACACATACACACATACATACATACATAAATTATTTACATACGTGAACTACAAGTTGACCCCTGCCATCCATCTTTACATCCAGGCATGTCACAATCGCCAGTGTTCCTATTACATGAGCCAGTAAGACAATGACATGTAGAATTACAATCCATTCCAAATTCATTGTGATTTGAATCACATGCTAGAAAAATAAGTGAACTGTGTCTTTATGAAAAACAAAACTACTGGTATTATTAACTTCTTATTGCATTAATGTATGAAAATTTAAAGCGCTGATAATAGCGATGAGTTAAAACTTAAAAATGTACAGTATGCAAAAATATAAATACACGAGAACTTCGAAACCCCGAATAACTCGTAGTCCTTACTTTGTACTGAGCGTTTTTCAATATAAGGTATATGAGGACACCTTTGGTAACTCAAACTTCTATAATTCGAATACCCCCTACCTAAAATTAAAACTTTAGTTCATAGTTTTAAAAATGTATTAATAATTAACTTGAAAAATTCTTTTCTAACAATGTTTTATTAATGGCTCGTTAAATAAAACCACCAGAGAAGTCAGAGGAATTATTGGTAATAAGTCTACCGTTATATGAGCGGCAAGTTCTAGTTCGTGTCAATGAATGGTTTAATATCCAGTACGTAACGGACAATAAAAAGTGTAAAATGCATGAAAACTCCGAATACTAAGAACAGAACCGAGTTATATGATGCTGTCGGTTACACTTCAACTTTCTATTTGAATTCTTAAATTTTACTTTAAATGGCTAACTCCGTGATATGAACGACTTTATTTACTCTTTGTGTCTTGTAATTCTATAACTATCTGCTCGTATTTTAACAAATGTTATGATTAAATATAGCTGACATACATGTTTATGTGTCTCGTTTCCGAATCCGTTCTTTGTATACATCGTGATTTTATAATACTAGAACACCTTTATCATGCGTTTGCCGTCAATATCAGTTTTTTAATTTTATTAATTATTATTATATGTTTCGAATGTATCTATTATTATTTAATTTTATTTAATTTTGATCCTCTATTGCATACCATTCGCGTTTCGGTTACAGTTTACCAACATCAAATATTTTTGCGATAACTCAAAGTCACTACAAAAATCCCGTGTAATTCGAGTTATCAAAGCTCTACTGTACAATTTTTCAAATATTTTAACAAAACAGTAAGATTCGATAATTGTAAATGTACTATATAAAGTTTAATATCTTTTTAATGATGACTTACTTGTACTGCAAGAATTGCTTTTCCATCCAGCTTCACAGCCAGGTACATCACAATTTCCAGTTGTCCGATTACATGATCCAGTACGGCAGTTACATGTAGAATTACAATCGAATCCGAATTTTTTTTTATTCATATCACATGCTTAAATATCCATAAGAAAAACATACGCAAATAATAAAATGTCTATTATTAATTCATAGAAATGAAAAGTGATATAAAATGTAATATAAAGAAAGAAAAGAGTACTTCGCGACTCATATTGTTGTTTTTGAACTATCTCCGAAAAATTAAAAATGCGCATAGATAAACAATTTTCAGGATGAATTTCTTTTTCGAGAAGTTATTATAGAAAATGTTGAATAGAAAAGTTAAAATATTTGAATTAAATCTGAATATCAACACTAAAACAACCGATGTAACTGTCGTAGTCAAATGACATAAAATTCGAATTCGAACGGTAAGACATATATTTATTAACGATGCAAGCAAACCGTTGTTAAATATCATTTTATAGAAAATCTAAAACGGGCCAATATATTGAACTCCCATCACAGATCTAGAAGTGAGGCCAGGTATAAAAAAGGACATTTTTTTCGATAGGAACTAGTAAACATTTTTAAAACTATAAAATCCGCCTTCAGTAATGTAACAATAAACGAAAACTATAATGCTTAGTTGTTAGCAAGTATATATCTCTATATAAAGTATTTAGCTATTAAGAACTGTTAAATTACTAAGAGAAAAAATAGAACATAATGAGATTTATTTAAGGGAGATGCCCTAAGGGCGTATCCGTCGATGAAGAATTCACGTTTTGTTGTTTTAATCGTATTTTTTTAAAATGTCTTTTTAAAAAAAATGATAGCAGTTGTTCAATTGCTACCAGTTATTAATTTGAATCTGATTGTATAAAAAGAAAAACTGCGATCAATAATCTAAATTGTTAAATGACAATATGTCTACACTGATACAAATACATAATTGAATTAACAGTTTAATTTTATTTGTGCCAGAAATGTCGTCTAAATTTTATCTTGAAGGTATTAACCCGTGTTATTTCTATAAATCATAAAATAATTTTCCCTTGTTATTAATATTCTCTCTATATTTCGTTTTGGATTTATTAGAACACGAGTTACATAAACTAATATCCTTTTTCTAAAACAATCTAATGAACGAATTCATTGGTAAACATCATTTGATCACAAACATGATAACATGTAAAATTATTAAAATAATCATGAAAAAAGACTATTCAAGAAAAACGTAATTTTTCAAAATAAAAAAAAAACATGAATATATTTATATATTAATACCGTTTAAATATTATGTGCCATATGTGCACATTTCGGAAAATCATTCCTATATGTATCAAAAATTTCCGAAAGAAGACTGTAAAGTTGTCTTAAATAATATAATGATATGTTCATCAATACTACATGTATCTCTTTTCCAGCGAAATTGAGCACAAAATGGAGAACAGATGAGTAATGAGTTTTTATTTATATTTAAAACAGTCAGTTTTGTGATGGTCGGGGAAACAAGAGTGCCCGAAGAAAATCATTTGCTTTCGTCAATTCAACTTTTTCTCATATTAGTATTGTTCCGATTTTAATAGAAACCGTAGGAAGTGAGAGGGTAAATGCTGCAAGTTACGGAGCTCGAAATATTAAAACCATTTTAGAAGCTATTCTTTAGATTCTGATTTAACTAGTTTTCGGATTCCAAACTAGGATAAGTTTCTTTGCAGTGTTAGGTTATTTTTATAATCAGTTTCATATAAATTACATTTTTCCACAGATAACAAAATATATATACTAACATTTTGATTATCAGAAGTTTCATATGAAAAAGAAATTAAAGCAAGTAATTAAATTTTAAAAGAGATATAAGATTACATAATATTAAAACTTCTTACATGTACTACAGTTATCTCCCTTCCATCCAGCTTTACATCCAGGTGTATGACAAAATCCAGTTGACCGGTTACAGGATCCATCGTGACAATGACATGTAAATGTACAATTGGCACCAAACTTATTTGCAGAACATTCTAAAATTGGGTTATGAGAATAAACAAATTAAGGAATAACAAATAAATGACTCACTAATTAATTATACAAAAATTCAATTGAGGTGATAACAATGGGGCTTAACAGAAAAAGTTTTTTATACACAAATCTGTTTATAATTTTAATGAAATGAGTTTCGTAATTTGTTGCTAAAAAAGATATTTCATTAAGTTTTTGTTTTGGCGACTTGCTAACCAATTCAGTAACAATATCATATTGCTAAACATTTGAGTGATTTTAATCATAATTTAATTACTTTTTCTTACTAGTCACAACTTAGTATTTAAATTTACTTATCGAATATTTTGAATATTTTTTATAGAAATGATAGAAAGGGAATCAGTTCTTTCTATAACACAACGTATGAATGCAAATAACTTTAAAAACCCAATGGCACAGCGATATACTTAACCTTTATTGCAGCTTGTTCCATGCCATCCAGCTTCGCATCCCCGTATAAAACACGTTCCATTTTCATAGAAACAACCTTTCTGTTTACAGTGACAATCCGAGGTGCAATTTTCACCGTATTTATTTTGGCGGCAACCTATAAATTGAATTAAATACTTATTATTTTTGGCTACGTTTCACAATAATTTAGTTTTGAATCGGAATTATGCTTTGCATTATGTTTCATATAAACTTTTATAACTTGATTTTATTGACGTTATGAGCAATAGTTTTTAAATTAACTTTTGTAGCTGATTAAACAAGAAACTAAACTAATGATATTTATTATTACTCGTTTTCTATGAATGTGATATGCTACCTTACCTTTTAAGTTTTTAAAACGTATCAATACCATCTAATACATTTTAATTTTAACGAGTTCAAATTAGGAAATTCAATTTGTGTAATATGTTTAAGTCAATATTCAAATTTTAAAACTTTCCTGTCAATTAAAATTATTCACAAAACAAATATGGACCTTAAATGTCTTTCAGTTTTCACAAATTGCGATTCGGTCTCTTATTCGGTTGATCATTTTCATCAGAAGACTAAAAAACAAAATTTATATCGGATCAAATTACTAGTTACTATTCACTCGTTTGCCTCGCGCTTATAAAATATACAAACGGTATAAGAGGTATTAAATTGCAATTGCCATGGGCTGAGAAGCTTTACAAGTTTAATAGAACTGAATCTGTAATGTTATCAAGTTTAGCAAAACGTTTGCAAAGCCCTTCATTCTGGTGTCAAGTTCGTGAGTTTCAACGTTTGACCTTAGCCCGGTTCATATAACTAAATCTTGAGATATTTATTGTGTATTTAATGCCCAATTAAATACACGATTTAAACTAATAAGAAACTATTAGAAATTATATTTTAATACTATTTTGCAAAAAAAATATAACAAATATCATGAAAAAACATGCATAACTATCTAACGTTAAGAAAGGTAGTAAGAAGCTAAGTAAATTAATCCGACGAGAATGAAGAGGTGGATCAATCCAGATCTATTAAACTTAAGATTTACTCTAGAGACTGGTAAGTTGTACTAGTGCGCAAAAGGGGCGAAATTTGTGTTGATATGCCAGGTCATTGATCAATATAGGGAAGACCGGAATTCCATCCCTAACTCACATTATCCTTGTGAACCACTCGATATTCTGTTTTCTTAATGCAGACCGCCGGGTAAGTATGAAATATCTCGTATTTAAATGTCACGCATGGTCCAATCAGAGTTTGATCCCATGACATTCTGCTGTCGAGGCAGACGCTATATAACTTCACCTTTATGGTTGTGGAATTTGTCGTAATTAAACATGTTTCGAAACATTTATCATGTAACTTTTAAAAATTGTGAAAATGTGTTTTTGTGAAGTCTCAGTGGCCAAGTGATCTAAAGCGCTAGTTATCGAATACCATCGTCTGCACACGCCAAGGTTCCATTCAATTTGCGTCAGAACACAGTGTAAGAATGTTTGTAAATTTGCATTGCTTGTCAAATGTCGGCTGTTTTTCAAGACACTATTGTTTTCTCCATCATTTCTAAAGTGACAGTCTTAATATAAGGTAAAGATTTCTGACTGGGTAGTAATCCTATAATTACTTGTTTTAGTTAAAATATTTGTTGAATGAAGCTTATCAAAAAAGAGTAAACACGATCAAATAGAAAATTTGAAAATATGTAAAATCTTTGCTTTATCACCATTGTGCGAGGGCAAGATAATGGCAATTCCTTTTATCAGTAATTCAATTTAGAAAAAAAAAATAAAAATAAAAATAAAAATAAAAAATGAAATAAAAAATAAATAAATAAATAAATAAATGACTTTTAATTTCAATTCCTTACCATATATTTGAACTTCACAAAGTTCCAATATAGGTCCATATACACCATACGATTTATCGTTTGATATGTTGACATATCGAGCAGGTCCTTTACACGTTTCTACAGTTACTATACTTGGTTGATATGTAGGATTTTGTTCTATTGGATCCTTAAAACATGGTTGTTTTTTTTTCCCAATTACCATCAACACTTACAATTACTTGAAACCCGTTCAATCTATAATCTAAATAATAATAACAACAATAATAATAATTATAATCGTTATAATAAGAAGTACTGTTTGTTACATTGAATTATGCAAAATTGCCTTAGAAAATCCAATTTATTCGGACTAATGTTGGAATTTATCACTTACTTGAGTCAAGTCGTAACAGAAGATCGTTTGCGATTAAAAAAAAAAAACAATACTTTTTGCAAAAAAAAAAAAAAAAAAAAAAAAAAAAAAAAAAAAAAAAAAAAAAAAATAATAATAATAATAATAAATTATTGGAAACAAGATTTTAAGTAATTCTTAGGATGGTTTTAGAATACACATTTGGTTTATGCCAGTTTAACAATTTCGTTAGAATACTGATAATGATTAAGTCGTACATGTAGAAAAAGTGATAAAACTACTTAAAAAGCAAAGTTTTATTCCTTTCATAATTAATCCGATGCTCTGGTTTAAAAACTACTTTTCTTCTCAAAGCATAAGTAAGAAAAAAAATATAAAGAAAAAAACATTTTTAAAAATAATATATTGAAATGATTTTAACCGAAGTTTTATACAAGAATTTTTTTCTTGGGACACTAACTTAGTAACAATGTATTCAAAAATTCATTTTTTATCTGTAGTAGGAATGTAATTTGGCTTGGAGAAAAACACAAATTAAGACAATTTATTTCTTTCCAAAATAAAATATGACATTTTTACCTGAAACCAGGCCTAGAGAAATTCAAATATGAAAATCAAAAGGTTTAAAACATTTTTTTAAAATTCAAAAGTAGAAAAAACAAAACATGGAGAAAGTATAGAGGGATAAAAATCAATTGCAAAAAAGGAAAAAGTAAGAACATTAACCTATTTCCAACAGAAAATTTTATTTTAAATAATTTGAAGCTGAAGTTAGATAAGAAAATCTTAGACTTACACATGATATTTTTTGCGAACTGTTTATATACAACCAGCACAATCTAACTATGAAGATAATTCCATAACAATACAGAGTGAAGTAGCAGATTTATGCAATATAAGGGGAATGATTTAAGTTGTAGATTTAAATGTGATGTTTACCGGATTTAATTAAAATGAAAAAGTTAAATCATTTAATGCCAGTAAACTATGATAAAGATAAATCAATGTACTAAATGTACTAAAAGAAGGGCTTTTACTGAAAGAACATTTTTTAAAATTATAGACCTTGATCTATATTAGTATACAGTCAAACATGTTAAGACTACTGGGGCTTCATATAAACTATTATCGTTGTATGCATTGGCTTTATATATGTCAAAAATATAAATAAATAAAAATAAAATAAATAAATAAAAAAAGAAAGCGTAACAAAATTAAAATACATAGAGGAGTATGGCTTATAGACTTTCCAGTGCTTACTGCATGCATTGTATTTCTACCACTTCTAAACATTTAAGTAATAGGGAATAATTTTAACAGGTTCAATTTCTCATATTTGTATCAATTTTGTTGAAACTAATAACAATTTTTACTAAAGCTGCATTAACAGAAAATTCATAAACTTCTATTATTCAAATACAAATGCTTATCAAATAATTTAATTAAATAATACTTCATTTCAATAATTAGACATAACATATTTAAAATTTTCCTTTTCATAAAAAAAGGCAAGCTTGAAAATAACCAATGAATATGAAATCCTTAAACATTTTAAATAATAAATAATGATAATAATAATAAATAATAATAAAATAAAGTAAAATACTTATCATTGATACAGCATATATTGTTCAGGTTGTTGTTACGTATTACACGATTTTCAATAACAGTTTTGTTATTAAGAGAAAACAACAGGAACTTAATTTAACAAAAGACGTCTTAAGGGAGCATTCATTATCTATCAAAAAAGCTTAAAAATTACTTTGACTTAATATAATGATGAGGTCTTCAAACTTAACTCTAAAACAAAAAAATTAAGTCGACATACATGTATAAGATGAACAGATTTGAACATCATTTCACATTTTAACTTTTGTCAAACTAGCGCGTTCAAATATCGAACAATGGTTCGATGGTAATAATTGTTCATTCATGTACGCGCGTATCTCAATGATTTGTTAGTTGAAGAAATGTAAGAAAACCTTTTTCGCAGTCGTTTCAAAACGAAACGCATCGAAGAAAAAAAATACATAAATAAATAAAATAAATAAATAAATAAATGATAATAAAAAAGAAAACCAGTCCTGATAGAGGTGACAAGACGATATATTTTCAGAAATTATTGCTTTTCGAATCATATGAAGTTCGTTATATGTTATGATTTTCGGATGTTGTGATTACGACAATGACGACGACGACAATGATGCTTATGATGATGATGATAATGATGATGATGTTTTTTATTAACATAAGTTTAATTTTAATTTTAGAAAATCTTAATTTTAAATGTTTTTTTTTGAATCTGAAAAATTGTCTGCCAAATACATGAAACATTCCTCGCTTATATTCCCTGTTTGCCAAAACAGAAAATTGAATTTCTATATAAATGTACTGTAAAAATATAATTTAAAATAAGCCTTTTCCAACTATTAAATACTGAGAAAAATAACTTTAAAATTGTCATTAAAACATTAAAATATCGTAATATAATAATCGTTTTTTGAATAGTTATATAATAAATGTATTATACAGTTTAATAATATTGCCCCGGTACTAAACATTTTGACCTCGCAGAATGACTCCCGATACCTATTAAAACGTACATATCTTCATAATGAGGAAATCTACTTGAAACTTGATTAAGATATTTTAATATATAAGCATTGGCAACTTTGTATCGGTACATTTAAGCCAAGTGTACTGAAACGAACACATCTATATAGACATGTGAAAATATCAATTTAAATAATAGGTGATATTGTCTTTTGCCGTGTGAAATTCCCATTTCGCTACGCTTGAGAGCTTTTTGGATTTATATAGACAATAAATTACATAATCCACGTGACTCCTTTTATATATACATATGAAACATTAAACAGTATACTTATAACATAAGTTTAATTTTAATTTAAAAAAATCTTAATTTTAAATCTTTTTTTGAATCTGAAAAATTGTCTGCCAAATACATGAAACATTCCTCGCTTATATTCCCTGTTTGCCAAAACAGAAATTTGAATTTCTATATAAATGTACTGTAAATATAAAAAATTCAAAATAAGCCTTTTCCAACTATTAAATACTGAGAAAAATAACTTTAAAATTGTCATTAAAACATTAAAATATCGTAATATAATAATCGTTTTTTGAATAGTTATATAATAAATGTATAATACAGTTTAATAATATTGCCCCGGTACTAAACATTTTGACCTCGCAGAATGACTCCCGATACCTATTATAACGTACATATCTTCATAATGAGGAAATCTACTTGAAACTTGATTAAGATATTTTAATATATAAGCATTGGCAACTTTGTATCGGTACATTTAAGCCAAGTGTACTGAAACGAACACATCTATATAGACATGTGAAAATATCAATTTAAATAATAGGTTATATTGTCTTTTGCCGTGTGAAATTCCCATTTCGCTACGCTTGAGAGCTTTTTGGATTTATATAGACAATAAATTACATAATCCACGTGACTCCATGTATATATACATATGAAACATTAAATGCAATACACACACCGGAACCACATTCTCATAGGCTTCCACCTCACATTTGTATACATTCAAGACAATCTGAAAAAGTGCATTTATGAGTTTTTACACTAAGGGTTTAATTGTTAAAATTAAACAAAATAAAAAACATTTAAAATAATGAAATAAAATTCTAATCAGACAAAAGAAGTTTACAAGATAATGTTATTAATAAACAAGCTCATCACATTTATCATCCTACAACGTCAACAGAAAAATTTCATGTTCAAAAAAAAAAAAAAAAAAACACACACACACACACACACACACACACACACTCTAACTCTCTCTCTCTCTCTCTCTCTCTCTCTCTCTCTCTCTCTCTCTCTCTCTCTCTCTCTCCTATTTTCTTTTGTTTGCAATTTAATTTGCAGTTGTATACTTAAATGAACAGTATGCAATGCCATTTTAAAACAAAATATTCTCATAGATCAATATCAGTCTGTCATATGTAAAATCCCATTGTGTGGTTGTTACATTCGAACAAAGAACAAGGAAAAGCTTCAACACAGACCATCAATGTTTGTTTCCTATTAACATTGGTCTGTGGTTTGTTGTACTAACATGCTATCGGTCACAGACTTTTATTAAAAATTAACTACAGTAAATGCTCTCATAACTGAAGCACTAAAATGATTGTCTACAGGTAATGATATATAGTACATGCATTTGAGTTGAGTTGATTTGAGTAATGGGGTTTAACGTCCCAGTCAAGAATATTTCACTTATATCGAGACGCCGCCAGTTATAGGCGAAAGTGCAGAAATTTTGCCTGTGCGTTGTGCTGATGGCATTATATTATACAGCAGGGTTCTTTATCGTGCCATGCCTGCCATGACACGGGACTTTGTTTATTTTAAGTTCCCATCCGAAAGAATCGTGACTTTCATTTCGTAATGCCGAATGCTTGGCGAAAGAACAGTCACTACCCACTTTCAAGTCTTGGGTCAGACCCGACCGGGGTTCGAACCCACGACCATCCACTTACGGAGGAAGCACTCTACTAACTGAGCTACCGTAGAGGTACATGCATTTGAAATGTAGTAGTAAGCAAACACTGTGGATTTAAATTCGTCAGACAATTTTTTCGAGAATTTTTAGTTTCTTAGTAATTGGGATACTTTAATTAATTAAATATTTCTATAACGTTATTAGTTATACAGCATAAAGAAGCCTTAGTTGCGAGGTGGTCTAAAGTGTGTGCCTACAAATTAAAGTGCTCTTATTGTTCAGCTTCCAATCTCATATAGATTAGTTAAATGATTTTAACCTTATATTAGCAATTTTACAGCTTTTTTCAACGAAAGAAAGTTTCTTAATAATCTGTATGGGTTGATCTAAAAACAAGTTAATGTACGTGTGAGATGTGCAAGTGTGCATTTTGTTCTGTCCTGTACTAGCGAACAGTCACTTTCCATGGTGCAAGGTAAACAAGTCAGTTCATCACAGACAAGCGTAACACTCTCCTAGTCACATTATCTTGACGATTTTTGAAGCAGCCCATGATATGTCCTCTTAATACCTAGCACTAGATGAGGAAGCAATTTCTCAAGTCTTATGTATGACTCGACATGGGTTTAAACCCATGACACTCCCATCAAATCACAAGACAGATGCTCTACCAATGAGACAGTCTAATTCTTTAGGGAAAATGCAGAATAAGTACTTTGTACTGACTGAAAACCTACGTACTATAAACATTCAGTACGATTGTTTGTTTATTTACCTACCATCACCATTACTTGTGGTGAATCTTACAAGAATAAATTACAATTAAATCAAGCATTATTTTTTTTAGAATATATCTATTCATCTGCACAATTTAAAATAGAATATCTCAATGTATATAAATAAATTGGGTATAAAACATCAATTCTCTATGCTCTTACAATTTTTTTTATTCCATATTCACGGTTACTCAAAAACATATATTAAAGGTTAAGTAAACTGTAGCATGGGGTGATTTTCAATGGCCAATCATAAGGGTTTTGAATCTTCGCTGGGATATGCGAGCTTAGACATGAGTTTACTGAGAGGTTTTTTTTTCTAGAATGTCGACATTTTTAGGTTTAAATATACTCATGTGATTGGACATGAACATTTTGTGTCGAGGGTTATACTCGGTATCGTGGACAGCAAAGCAATGAGGAGTATAATTATTCTCTACGCCTGATGCGATGCAAATATCTCTCAAAGATAAGAAAATGGTCGTTTTTCAAGTTTAGCAAGGAGTTTTGTAGTACTAAAACCATGTATTATAATTTTGAGAAGTTGCTGGTTATATTACTTAAAGCATGTAGCTAATATTTCATTTTTTTTCCGATCAACAAACGAAGCATGTAAAACTGACAATTTTCGCTGAATGTGAAACAAAATTCGTTTCTGGGTTATACATTGAATGGATGCCAACCCCCCCCCCCCCACACACACACACATTGTGATTTTTCTGCTGTCTTTCGTGAATCTAGTTTCAATTGAAATTTACATCCCGGAGTCACAAAATAAATCAACAAATTCTACCATTACAAACTGTCTCAAAACAATAGGGGGATGTAGCAGCTTTGCCAAGGTAGTAAGAAGTTTTTATAAGATCTGATTGTTCAAGAAGTACAGTATATGGTTTTCAACGATCTATTGACAGAACATGTAAAAGTTCCTTCATTCTATTATACAGGGTGACGCCAATGTCAAATTCAACATGCTAGACTTAGAATGAATTGTAGTTTTTTTAAAATAAACACTAAGTTGATAAAAAATTTGGTTTACAGTTTTCAGTGCTCATGTGGAGAAGTAGAGTCAACATTTCATTTTTTGCTAACCTGTCCCTAAAACGATCTTATTCGTAAGAATACCATCTCTAAACTTAATCGAACTTATATTTGTATTGAACTATTGTTATTTTGGTGACACAGTTATACCTTCCGATGCACAAAACAATGGAATGACTTCAAAAATATATAAATTTCACCAAACGCTTCTGATACAATACAATTACATGTTTCTTAAAAGTGACTTTTTAATATTTTATTGTGCACTGTTTTATGAAATTGAGGTACACTGACTTATATAATTCATATAAATGTTTAAAAAACAAATATTAACATCGGTCGAAAAAGTAAATTACAGATATGGAGACGGGTTAATATAAGCATCTGGCTTGTTCCCGAATCCTATGTAACAGTTATATATGTTTATCTATTAATTTGTAAATTTATATTTATTAAATAAAAAATTGTTTCAACTAAAAATATTTGTTTCATTTTGATCGGAAAATCTTTCTAATCAGTGACACTAGGGAACAAAAACATTATTAGATGTATAAGATAAGTCAAACATTAGAGAATTTATGAATCTCCCCTATTGAACGTATAATAAAAGATTCGAATAATTCTTCAGTTCAGCTCTAAATATTGAATTATACATCAAATATGATACTCGCAAAGTCAACATTTAAAGCTATATGACAAAATAGAAGACAATTTTCCCATTGTCAACCTATCATTAATTTCTATGCAATAATATACCTGCTTAACTTGCTAACGGTGTATTTGTTACAGCTCATACGGTTTGGTACAGCTTGTTCCCAATACCATAACTTTATACAATAGAAGAAAATGCTTACTTGGTCGTCAGTATGATGTCGCTGTATCACAAATTAATCGAATATATTTCAGTTACAGAGTTACATGTTACTTTCATTTTTCCTTTCGATGATATACTTTGCGGGTGTACTACACTTCTGGAGCATGCAATATCACTTCCAATTTTCAAGTTCACATGTTTAATTCCCAGTTTCTCACTCGTATTTTGATTTAAAGGTGGATGGAAATGTTTGTTTTTGAGTTTGATAGCAACCAAATAATTTCAGTTCTATGGAGAAATATAGAGCACTTAATCTAAGATAGTGTACTAGTAATAAAAATATATTATAATTCTTCCAAAATAATTAAAGTCGTTTACTATTTTTGGTTAATCTTTTAATATAATACATTTATACCGGTATGTATTTCATATTATTTTTGCAATTTTTAATTGATTGAAAAAGTGAAAGAAAATATCTACCCTGCAAGTTTTGTTTGTGCAAAAATAGAATGCGTGGTCTATACACATCAGCTAAAAATTCTAATCTTAATTATATCCATTTATATTACTGATTCATTTTCAAGTGTGGCCAATATTTGTCACTGATGTAAAATGATTAGGTGATGTTAGTAATTCAGATATTGTCAAGTTATGTTTTGTGCATAATTTGAATGAAAACATTTACATATTGTACTTACTTGTGTCATTTCTGTGGTATATATTAATAGATTCTATTCCGTATGCGTTGCTTAAATCAACTTGCCACCATACTGGTTTTAGTTTCAACGCTGTGTGTGAGCAATAACCTAATTTTTGAATGATTGTACCATCAATAGCATAGTTTGCCCGATAGCCACCATGAGTACTGCTTTGATTTGCTGTCTTTTTAAATGCCAAATTTTCTGAAACAGAATTTAAATTTTACATTAGGAAGAATATGCATACGAACTACATCATTACAAAAATTAGGCACCAGACACTGAACATAAATGTTTTTCATTAACGGTTTCGGGAATACGAAAGTTGCTGTTTTTTAAATTAATAGAATATTATAAGTGCCAAAAAAGCAAGGTACATAATGGATACACAATACTGGACGAGATAAAGACACTAACTTGATTCACAATATCAAATAACAAACAACAAATTAATTTATTAAATCTACAAAACACTTCTCAGTTGTTACAGCAAGCAGACAAAAAATAATGAGCGGCAAAAAAATTCCAAAACAGTTTGAAAATACAATTGAATATTAGAAACAAAAGAGAATGGGAATGATAGCAGAGAAATAACGAAAGATTTGAGAAACTGTTTTTGCAACTATATCATGTAAATTAGGAAAGACTACATTAAGGAACAAAAATAGAATGATTTACTTTTTAAAACATCTCTGAAGTGAAAATGTTAGGAACTAGAGAAAACTTTTATATGTGCAGTTTTAAATTAGAAAATGAAAATGCAAAAATTGTATCAAAATGAGATATCCTGATTTGCAAGCCTTTCTTGATTAAAAGGGCCAATTTTAGTTATAAATCTAAATTTTTGTAACAAGACTAAGAACAAATGTATTCCAAAAGCAAACTTGCTATATTTAGGAGTGTGGGTGAAAACAAATTGACTGTGCGAGAAAAAATCACTTCCAATTTAGATAATAAATACAGTAATATTGTTATGTTTTGATAATAAAATTAGGGTTTAAATACCCTCACGGGTTAACGTAATTGCTTTTATAAGTATCGGTTCAAGATACAGGCAAACGTTTAGAAATTATAGAACCAAATTCTGAATTTAAAAATGCCAAAATATGCATTAATAAGATCAGTGCACTTTAATCTTGTCATAGAATTCTAAAAAGATGTTTATTTAATGAAAATAAATGACAAAGTGACTGATGTTTTTAACAAAAGCTATACTAGACAGTTCTAAAGACGACGCTAAGAATATTGAAAATATTACCAGGTAATTTAAAACAGGTTTCTTACCATCAGTAATGCCGCAACGATAGCCAATATTTTTTGGGCATGCAACTTATGGTGAATTTACATAATACTATCGTCGAATCACGTTAGAAAATTACAATGTAGTGCATATGAAGGTTCTTTTAAATAAAATAGACGATGTCATTTAGCAAGTGTGACAGATAAAGTCTTGATTATTTTAATCTCCTCTTATTAAGCTAAACGAATTTGTTGGGTACGATTGTTGATTGTCATGACATAAGATTAACGTAATTTAATTGGGAGATCCAAACCTTTATATGTAAATGACGTGTTACTGTTCTCAAAGAAACCTGTCATTTATAAACAGATAACTGCAACCGCCCTAATATTATTTTGTGCTCAAACGAAAGTGATATTTAGACATGTGACTTCAAAAGAAAATTCACGATACCAAGAAAACTAGTAGAAATTTAAATTTTCCGCATTCATCGAATTCAAAAGAAGATAAAATGTCGCTCAATAAAACATATATCACCAAAACCGCGACTTCAGTTTTAATTTTATCTTTTATTATTTTTGCTTACTTTTGGTTTAAACTTCCGTTATTCCGACATATCGCTTTTTAGATTTTGCATACGATAAAATATACTAACAGACTCGCGAGAATGTCTTTATTTCAGCGCTGTCGTTGAATTTCAAAACACACTGCAAACGATGGAATTAAAAAAGAATTCAGACTCAATCAGGCAGAGATCTTGTGATTGATGCTAGATTAAAAACCTTTGGCATGTGCTCTATTTATAAACAACACAACAAAAAGCTAATTCTAACTAATTTAGATTTTTTTTCAGATAAGCAGTATAATAACTAGATTGTTCAACAAAAAAACAATACATAGGTGAATCTGATAAAAGACACAAGAATTTGCTACTAAAGTACCTTTAAAGCTGTAGCAGCATTAACAATATTCAAATCTTGACCTTTGTAACATGATCAAGAACAAGAGATATGGCGTAATTCCAAAGGATTAAAGCAAACATATCACTACTAAAAGACTCGAATCATTGTATTCTCGACGATGACGTTTTCTTCCATTTGTATTAACAGTTCTGGAAATTCAGATGTCGGACTAAGTCATTAATCAATTTATAATACACATTAGCTGAAAGATAACGTACTGCATTCTTACCGCGATTTCAATATGGTTGAACATCCGATTTACCAACGCATCTGCAAAACATTAGTATTTGTGGCAGCGAAAAATCTCGAAACCGTTACAGTCACTTCTAACATAAGATGTAATTTTTTATGCGGAGGGATATTCTTTGCAATTTTTTCGTTATTTTGGAATGTTTTGAATATACATATTACAAATAAGTATCTTTTACCCAAAATGACTGCTATACGTGAATAAATAACTCTTGCACTAACATATAACTACGTGTATATTGTAATAATAAATCGAACTGAACTCATTATAACAACTTTGTATTTGATAAGAAAGCGAAATGTCCTATCGATTAAATGAGATTTAAACGACATTTGTTTATTTCGAATTTAAATCAATCATGTCGAAACATGTCATTTACTAGCGATATCGCAAGGACAAAAAAGCTCTTGATAAAACACAACATAGTTTGACAAGAAATCGACTGAACGTAATTTACGCGTCACAGATAGACTTTGTGTGGTTATATTGTGTAAACACTTCTAGGAATTTCCAAAGAAACTCTACAAGAAATGGAAAGTTATCAAACTGTATTGGTTACAACAACGAAAATCAATGTTTTTTTTTCCGAGTAACCAATTACTTTTTATCCCAAACTTAACAAATACAATACTGATTGAAACCAGCAAATCAGTGCTTAGTGGTCTAAAGAGCGCGCTTATGTTCTACATTGCCTCTCACTGCCTAGGTTCAAATTCTGCTCAGACATTCTTGAGTGAGGAAGTAATTCCTTCTTTGCCAAACGACGATGATTTTTCAAAGATCGAGAACTGAATCTTCGGTATATGAAAGAATCTTAACTATCAATTAAAACATAAGTGAAACGACTCCAGAAGAAATTGGCCACGCCGAAAACGTACAACGTTATAAAAACGTAATGCAAAACGATGATAATGATGCATGGCAAACTCAGTCACCGTAACCAAGTATAAATAATAATCTCGGATAATATTTTAACACACATAATCTCAAGGTGATTATATATTATTTGAATTTAACATTTCTTACTGATCTTTCTTTACTCTTGTTACTTATTCCTTAAAAATCTTTTTTTTGTTTTTAAGAAGTAACTTTTTGCACTTTTCTAGTTGACTGGCTTGAATTTATATTTACGTTTTTGTTGTTTCGCAACCCGTATTATGTCTGTGAAATGATTTTTAATACGCTTTTTTCAACCCCCATTATATCGTTTGACCATAGCTACCCACTGATATATATTACCACTACGGATGTCAGTTAGTAGAGTACATGCTTCGTATGTGAAAGGTCTAGGGTTTGAATCCTAGCCGGATCTGACCTAGACTTGAAAATTGGTAGTGACTGTTCTTTGGCCAAGCACTCGGTATTTAGAAATGAAACTCACGGGGTCCTTCGGAGGAAGAGACCTGAAAAACCGATGCACAGTGTCACGGCAGACGTGGACCCTCTCTGCATATTGCCATTGCTCCAAGCGCTCTGCAAAGGTAAACATTTTTGTTACTTCACCTATACCTGTTGACTTCTCGATAAAAATGAGATATTCTTGACTGGGAAGTAAATCCCCAGTTAAAGATAATCAAATCATTCTGTTGATATATCCTGCAAAATATACTTATATTTGTTGTTATCGTTTTGTTTATAATTTGTATTGGCTTGCTGACAACGAAAGTCTAGATTTGTTTAGACTGAACATTGAGACACGTGTAAATTTGAACAAAATAAGAAGGATTGCAATTTATACTTTATACTTCATGTTATTTTACTATTAAATCAGTAGATAATTACCACACAATCGATACAAAGTGAGAAATCTTAAGTTTAATTTTCCTTGATGTATCAGATAAATTCATATCTAAATTTTTGTACGTCAAAGAATGCGACAAAATCAATTAGATAATATATTTTATAAGGTAACAGTTCTTATAAAACCAAATGCGATCTAGCAAGTAAAATATTTCATTCTTTCTCATTTTCGTAAAAAATAAGAATCATATTGAAAACTGTTTAAATACTCAAAGAGGGACCATTCCTCAGCAATGAAATGGAATTTTTACGACTGGGGCTGAAGAATCTGCTGTTCACAGGTATTATTAAGAAAATGTCATCATCAAAACTTTTTAAAGTGTATAAATTCAATTTTTAACAAAGTCGACGTCTATTCCTATGTCGTTTTCGATTAAAACATATTTTTTTGCAGTTTTTCCACGATTTTGTTTAAATTTACTATTTAATCTGTCATGTGCTGATGAATTAAATGATTTAAAAAAAAAATCAAAGAGCTTCAATTTGTTAATAGAGTTGATAATTCACGGAAAGATAGTTATAATATATGATACCGGATACTTCATGGAATAAATATTTAAATATGAAGTATAACATGAAAAGGTAGAAATAGAGCGACTTAACCGCGACTCGAACACCAGACTTTTCAAAAACTGGTGGTTATAATACTGTTAAAACTTTATTTACTAAAAATCGTAGTTTTATGTTAACACAATTGGCGCAAGAATTCAACCGCTAAAAATACTGTCGAAAAAATTTACAACACAAAGGGACAAATACTAAAAGATCCCCAAAACAGTCTGTGATGATATTTAACTGCTTTTAATGTTTAATGTTTTACCTCTTGCCCGTCATATAATCACATTCATGACATTAATATCACAGAACACTGAGCAAATATTTTTAATCACATTAATCAATCAGAAGCTATATCGATCTACACATTAATATCAACAAAAATTTAAACGATGTTAATCTAATTAATTATGTTCCTAATTAACAATGTTACATTTGGTTCAACGATAAAAGATCTAATAAGTACAGAAATTACAGTATTTACCCAGCGAGATGGAGCATTTTAGGATCTAATATTAGAACATGGTTACGTCATCAAAACCCGGTCATTTAAACACAACTTTCAAAACGGTGAAATGCGATAAATGAAACACAGAACTTCGTTGAATTTGTCATTTTTGACTTAGAAAGGGATACATAACAACGTTTCAAATACATCTGGATATTATTGAAGGACAATTAATGCAATCTGTCATGTTTCACCTTCGATTCAAGGGTTTTCCGTACATCCGTGCGCATGCTCCAAGCTTATAATTACCATCGTAAAATACTGACCAACAGGTTAGAGGATTGCGTTTACTTACAGCTAGAAGAAATGAAATTTTAGAAAATGAATGTCACGGATTGTGGTAAGAAGATATTTATTTAAAAAAAAATAGTTTTAGAAAATAAAAAAAAAAATTCAGAAAATTGAAAAACTTAATGCAGCTTTAACATGTCTATTGAAGTATTTGAGACCTTATTTATGATCCAGGAATTATTGACACCTATTTAAGTAGTAACATACCATGTTTACAGGTACTTGATTATCTTGATTATGTGATTAACGGAATCCTGTTATCTTACCTTACCGGAATAGTATTCAAAGCAAAAAATCGCATTTGTTAGGTGAATACGCTCAACACCTTTCAGAAATCTTTTTTTCGAACCCGTATGCATGTCTTATATTGATTATAATAATAATTATATTGTTTATTTGCAATAAAGTACAAAATACTTGAAGCAAAACAAATGACATTTTACAATTTGACAAAATGACAGAAAACAAGTTAATAATAGTTTAATCACAACTAATATTAAAATGTATAATGAACCAAAAATGAGATTTTAATTTTAATTTTACCTAATAAATTATAAAAAAACATGTTTTTTAATTATATATATAGCATTCTCATTATCGGCTACAACATGCTGTCGTTATCAAACTTTTTACATTAAATAATCATTTTATCTTAATTGTTTTCCTTAGTTTGATATGTTATTTTACGTAATCTTATCTTAATTAATTTTCAAATAGCTTATATACTTCATTTATCAAAATGATCGTATTATATCGTTGGACCATATGTCCGATATACTTCATTTAACACAAACATTGTCCGTAAACGGCTGAAATGAGTAAGGGATATCGGTGGTATAGTAGTAGAACTCTTGCCTTGTAAATCAGTATTCCTTAGTTTGAATCGCAGCAAAGCCATAAATTTTTCTTCAAAAATGTCTGGTGCAATTTCTTAAATAAATCATTAAACGTGACATACATTTGGATTTTAGGTACAGCTAAAATTAATTGAAATACAAAAGAATATAACTGTGCGATCTCATAAATATCAGGGGGTCTACACAGGACTGTTAACCGCGGATCATGCAACAAGTTATCGTATTGCGCATGCGTGCGTGTAAATAATGATTCTACCGTTTGTGCAAATAATAACTTCCTTATTAACAATACTCATCACTTGTTCATAGGTAATTACACATGTATATAAAATAGTATTCATAGTATTTATATATACAGGTAGCTTTATTACAAATTTTTATATTGTCGGGTACAGGTGTACATTTTGGGGTCTTAAACAGGGTAATCACTAAAATAAAGCTGTGCTAATACAACTGGCATTTTGAATCGCTAAAATTTCTATGCGCTTATGTAAAGCGGTTTATGGTATGTAATACCAGACGCTTTATTAAATAAATTTTGTAAAAAAAAATAACAGTAGAAGGAAGAAATACAGAAGTTAAACCGGAACTCGAACCAGGGACCTTCAAAATACTAGCAGTACGCTCTATCTACTTAGCTACTTGGCCACTTATCGAGCTCGGTCCTTCACGGTCCTTCTTTTCTTTTTTTGGGTTCAAGTCTAGGTTTCAGCCTTGGACCAACTTGTTGTCGGCTATCTTATCAAGCCCTGTTGAATTTATGATTGACGCAAAAAATGGTCATTATTTATAATATTGGATGCTTTATGAAATAATGTCTTGAAAATGAAGTGTATCAGAAAAAAGGAAGCAATAAAGCGACCAAACAGGACTCGAACCCTGGACCTTAGAAATACAAGCGGTACGCTTTATCGACTGAGCTACCCGGCCACTTATCGAGCCCGGCTCATCACTGTCCCCCCTTCCTTTTTTCTGTTCAAATTCAGATTTCACCGTTGGACCGATCTGTTGGTCGGAACCTTCTCAGGGTTTGATGAGCCCTAAAATGTTATTGGGAAAGGAAAAAATACAGCAGCAAAACGGGAACTCGACCCCGGGATCTTTCCAATACAAGCAGGACACACTACCGACTGAGCTAGCCTGCTACCAATCGAGCCCGGTCCAACACATTCCTTCCTTTTCCACAAGATTCAACCCGGGGACCAATTGCAACCTGTTGGTCGGCCACATCCAAAGGTCAGACGAGCAACCAAATGTATTACAAAGTAAGAAAAATAACAGCGACCAAACCAGCCAAGCCAAATACTATCAGTACGCTACAATCACTGAGCTACTAGGTCACATATCGAGCTTGGTCCGCCACAAAGGTTTCATTTAAGATTGAAATATTTAATTAATTCGATATTTATTTAAAAACTACAAATTTCAAATTGGAGGTTTTTAGAAATATTTTCTGTTTAAAAAAATGATTCTGATACGTAAATTAAATCATTCTGGTGTAACGAAGAATATTGACGCGGGTTGAAATTTGACCCCGGGGTTCATTTTCTTACGTTGAATATTAAAACCAAAGGTGTTGAATCTGGATCCTTAACAGTTCAAAATGACTCTCGTCGTCGAATTTTGATAGGTAAACTAGTTCTATGATTTATTCAATTAAAAATTAATTCGTATTTATCCTTTACAGTAACATTCTAAAGGATCAACATCCTCGGTTAAGCGCCTTGACTGCAACATAGATTTACTACACAAAAATGCTTTCCGATAAAAATAATTTTCTTTTACAATATTTTTCTACTGTTTTTGTTTTTGTGATCCCATTTACTGGTGCAGTGAAACTAAGTACATGTAGTATGTGTACTGGTGGAATAAGGTAATGAATCCCCAAAATCTGCAAACTTTGGCCTGGCATTAAAAATGACAATTTTATTTAAATAAAGTTCAGTCTTCTCAACTGGAGCTTGAAAATGCCATCTATTCACCTGTGTGCAGAAAGTTATAATTGACTGACAGTAAGGATACTGCGTTACTGGATTCTATAGAATCTTTATAATGTGTAACTTTATAATGTGTCTCGTTTACACGATGTTCTACGACAGTAAGATTTACTCTCCGTAATTTAATTTTAATTTTATAAGAAATTTTTTAACAGGTAACATAATTCCAATTTTGACTTAAAGTCGCAGTAAGACCACTATATCTCTCTTTGTCTACCCATCCTGATTGCGTCGTCCACATATGTTGCAAAATGATTTCGTAACTTTGAGTTTCGTTTTCCTCATTCTGTGTTTATGTAATGTTTAACTTCTATGTCTGTCACTCTTGTCCCGAGATAAACTTGTCCAGAATGTGTCAAGTCCAATGTCCCGTTTGTCCGATCAAGGTCTCTGTGTCAGAGTCCCAGATGTCGTCAACTCTCGACCGGGGAATTTCAACTTTGACTATTTACAGAAAGTTTATGGAACAATAGTATTGGTCACGCTATAAGATTATATACCTGACTGACCGATTTTTATTGACCCTTTGTCTTAAGTTTTTCATTTTCAGGGAGTAATACTTTCAAGTTGAATAATTATGAAATAATGGATTCAAAAGTAATAGCTTGCAAGTCATCATGCGATACTTATTTATGCATCACTTTATAAATATTTAAAAGTAGCACATAACAAAACTAATTTTCAGATTTTGTTTATAATATTGGCATTATTCTTCGTTCTTAATTTTTAGAAGAATTACGAAATTGACAACATTGGCAGATGTAGAGTGGACGTATATATACACTATATTTCCGGTATATGACGCCGATAATACATTTTTGTACATTTATTCACGATTGAGGTACTCTGAATGAATTATTTTCACTTTATCAACCTCAGATTTAAGTACACCACGACGGCAAGTTTTAATGGGAAGATAAAATTTCAAATCGGGTCCTAGAATCCGATTCCCTCCTGCAATACCACTTAAGGTTTTGCCCGACGGGTAAAAAATGTCTTGGATTATGTCACTTAAATTGATTATTTAAAAGATTTGGCATCTTTATTGAAAAATATCCACCTATGGAGACAAACACAGAAAATTGCGTACATTAAAATATTAAGCGACTGCTAATTAAGTAATAAATTCGACATTGATTCATTTTGTGTTTGAAACAATCCAGTGATAAATATTACAATGATTAGCAATGCATTAATCATATAAAAAAATCAATAAAATTCATAATGTTCTTGTAAACAGAATTTACTCACCTAATTGTGTCTGTACATTATAAAAAAATGCTGCAAAAACAGAAAAATATATCAAATATCTTAACTGAAACATGTCTACATGTTCACTCTCCTTTACGATACCTTACGTTTAAACAACCCGGAAGAACAAATCTTGTTACTTCATCCGAGAACTAGTACACTAAATATTTAAAAGAATTTACATTTTTAAACCCAAATGAACACATACACGGGTCTATAAGGTTCATGGATAAAAAGTTAAAAAGGCATTCGAACGTAACAAAGAGATAATTTGAAGAAAGAAACTATAACAAGATTCAAATTTACTGTGTAAGAATTTGCATTAACCCAAACAGAAACACCTTAAAGGTTGTTACGCAATAGAAAGAGAAAGAGAAGATAACACACACACACACGCACACACACGCACACACACGCACACACACACACTCACACTTAAACGCACACACACACGCACACACTCACACACACACACACACACACACACACACGGTGTTGTTTTAATTTGAACCATACAAACATGTTGTATCCGTCCCATTAAATAAAAAATAATTAAATTTTTGAACAGCAAGAATGGAAGGTTGTAGGCTTGAACTCCAGCTAGTTCATACATATAATTAAATAAAATAAGATATTGTTTACATTTTGCCTTGTCCTTGGCAATGATAAACTTGTCCGTCAATATAATGTTATCGAGAGAAATGTATGATCGTCTGTGAATATATAATACAAATACCAGTTAAATTTTGATGTGCCAGATGTGCACATTTCGGAAATTTATTCCTCATCAGTGACACTAAGACCGAAAAGTTTGATACATAAAAAATATAAGCCAAACAGTTGAAGATAATGTATCTAAAATTTCAAAATTGTATATAAATCCAAATCCAGCTAAGGAATGCTGTGCATGAGGGAACAAACCTTTTTGTTGTTAACTATTGTTCATTGCTTTTTTCGGCTATTTACAAAGACAATAAGTAAAAAAGTAGAAATATTTGAAAACATGTTTGCATATTGTGAAATGTGCATCCATTTTTTATCTGAATTCAGAAGCACTAATATGTGCAGTACTTCACTTTCTTTTAATTTGGTTTCTTAAGTTTTGTAAAAATGATATATGTTTAATCATCTTTTTTAGACAGGATATGGCGGAAACAAATTTGTATAAAATCGCTTCGCTACGCCGTTTTATATAAAACTATTTTATGAAAGTCGCGTATATTCCAATAACTTTGCCAAACTTTTAAAACTGATCTTTTTATTAATTCATATGAGGATAAAATCCTATTAACTATTCCGAAATATAAACGGCAAGAAATGATTTGCAGCTATTGTTTTTTCCGAAATGTGAACATATCGCGCATCAATATTGAATAGATGTTTCTGTTCATTATTGACTACTCTTGCGCGGGTACCGCTGCGGTGAAGATAACCCCCAAGGGGTATCGTTAACTCATTAGGCAATACTATGTTTTGTCAGAAAATGTACCTTGTGTCAAAATTTTCAGTCGTCTTAATTTTTGAAATTTATTTAACACTAAGTCCTGTTTCTGTATGCAAAACATTCCTTAGCTGGTTTTGGTTTCATATAATTTTGGAACGTGGTATTTATTAATTTCGAACCCACAACCTCCCACTTACAGATCTAACACTCTACCAAATGGGCTACCACAGTGGTCAAATTTGTTATGTTACAGCAAGAACAAATAGATGATTTATCTTCCGTAATATAACGCTGTCTTAATGCCCTTTATTGTCCTTAAGAATTTAACTAAATTTATGGTTAAAAAAAAAGTTGAATTAAACATGCTTGTTTTTATTTACTTTTGTATCTGAAATAAAAATTAATGCCCTTTATTGTCCTTAAGAATTTAACTAAATTTATGGTTAAAAAAATAAATAAAGTTGATCTTAACATGCTTGTTTCTATTTACGTTTGTATCTGAAATAAAAATTACATAATTGGTTAAATATAAGACGTTATAAATACAAGCCTAATATATTAAAAGTAGACCATATACACAGACCACGAAGACAAGTTCAATAAGAATGTCTCTCTCTCTCTCTCTCTCTCTCTCTCTCTCTCTCTCTCTCCTCTCTCTCTCTCTCTGTGGTGTGTTTGTGTGCTTTATTTCATTTTATTATTTTAGGTCATTTAGTCTCAAACTGTCTACAAATAATAATAATAATAATAATAATAATAATAATAATAATAATAGAATAAAATCAATTAATAATAAAATCATTTTTAAATCATTCATACGTCGATGAAAATTGGACGACACAACGATAATTCCAATCAATACTTCAATTCCTTTTTTGTCTAAAGCAAAAAGTACATTATTAAATAAATAAAAGACAAAGTACAAAGTACACACATTAGAAAGTTTAAAAAATAGATTTTATTCAAACAGACCAGGAAGTTTCTACAAAATGGATATACACGATGATTACCCCAACCTACCCCTCTCTTTCTTTTATCTGAAACAACAATAAAAAATAAAAACACATTCGGTTGAAAAAATAATTTATTTACAAAAATCAGGGACTTTAAATGTAGACTTTAATTACAGAGACGAGAGAAAATAAATTTTTATTAAGATTATATATATATCTTCATGTGTGTGTGTGTGTGTGTATATGTGTGTGTGTTTATATATCGAATCTTTAAAACATAACGTTTTATATTTAGAAGGAGAAACGGCAATCCTAAAGTCTACCCATCTCCATGTAATATCTGAATTATTAATGAAATAAATGGTTAAATAAAAGACCACAGAGTTAAAAATAGACTTCATCTACACAGACGAGGAAGATAAATGTGAATAGAACAGAGGTAATTATATATATATATATATATATATATATATATATATATATATATATATATATATATATATATATATATATATATATATATATATATATATGCATTGTTTATTATTGTAGTGTATTTATAACAGTGTTTTTGTGTATATAGGTATCTTGTTAAAATATATTTAGGTTTTATACTTTTTATACGTGTTTTAAAAAACAATATACATGCATTATGAAAAAAAAGAATAAAGTGACTGTAGGAATATATATAGAATAAAGTAGGTCAATATCCATAGATTTGAGTTTTATTGCTACTTGTGGAAGAATAAGACAAGTTTAACATGATTAAATATTATTGAATAGATAAATCAAATCTATATATAAATAAAAATGCAAGATATTGTAAACAAAAAACTGGTGTCCATCACAGTAAATGTGAATAGAACAGAGATAATTATATATATATTGTACTGGTGTACATCATGAACTCTAACACTAAAATAAATTAATCTCTTTTAAAATGAACAAGATTATATAGAAAAGTTCAGTAGAAAAATATATAGCAACTTACGTATCCTCTACACATCTATTCCTGACTGCTTTGACAAATTAGTACAATTTTTAAGAAAATGTGTGATTCTGTATTCCATAGCACTGTACAGTTGTGCCTTTTCTAAATATTCTTGTACAATGTTGTAACAAAATTGGTACTGCTCCTAAAACAAAAAATATGTAAATAAGTTTATTTTTGTAGTTAAATCAAATTAAAAGCTGCATAAAGTTTTTCATTTTTTTGAATTTTTTTTTTTTTTTTTTTTTGATTTTCTAAAAATATATTTTTTAAAAGAAAGATATCCTCTAACCACGATCCGTGAGATTCATTTTCTAAAATTTCATTTCTTTTAGCTGTAAATAAACGGAATCCTCTGACCGGTTTGTCAATGTTTAACGATTGTAATTATAAGCTTGCAGCATGCGCATGGGAAAAACCCATTAATCGAAGGTGAAACATTACAAATTGAATTAATTGTCCTTAATTGATATCCAGGTGTTTTTAAAATGTTGTTATGTATTCCTTACTAAGTCACAAATGACAAATTCAACGAAGTTCTGTGTTTAATTTATCGTCTTTTACCGTTTTAAAGTTGTGTTTAAATGACCTGGGTTTTGATGGCATAATCATGTTCTGATATTAGATCTCAAATGCTGCATCTCGCTGGGTAATTACTGTAATTTCTGTATTTATTCGAGCTTTTATCGTTGAACCAAATATAACATTGTTCATTACGAAAATAATTAATTAGATTTGCACTGTTTTAGTTTTTTCTTTGAAAAACTTAAGGCAGCTTTTAACTAGGGTAAAATGATTAAATTCGATATCATCTTCGTCTTGATTAAAGATGTTTAATTTGTTATAAAGAGTCTTGACTTTAATAGTATGCGAGCTCTTTACGATAAGGTTCCACTGTTGTTTTTTTTTTTTTTTTTTTTTTTTTGAAAATGATAAACAAATATAAAATGTGTTCTGTCCGTCGTCGTAAAATAAACTGTTTCTAAAACGTACTGATTGTGAAAGATTAATTTTTAACGGACCAGCCAATGCGTAAACAGTTCTGAACAAACTGGCGGAGATAAAATATAATACATCCTTGTAATTTATATTCTTTAGATATAACTATAACTTCATTGCTTCAAATAGCTAATTATTTACGAATGCCTATCTTTAGTTTTCACTATCATTTATTAACATGAATATGTTTTTAAGATGCAACTAGTTTTTACTTAAAAAATACATATTTTCTTTTGTTAACATTTTTATTTTATGATTGTATGCACGAATTGTATTGGTGTGCTATATTAATGCTTTAACTCGTGCGTTGAACTACCGGGAACTATATCAAAATGATTGTTCCTCACCACACAAATTGCGGTCTTCTGATTTGAAGTCTTGCCATTTGAAAAATGTCAACATCATTGCTGTAGCTTAAATTTTTTATTACGATATAAACCAAATAAAATAAACAACAGCGCCTTGCTCCGTCCCTAAAACATATCTGAATCATTGATGATAAGATAATGTGGCTGTACTAACATGAATCAGTTATATAATTCAGTTTTACAACTTGAGTAAGTTTTTTCAGATTTAAGTTTTGATCAGACCTATAGTTTAGATTTTATAGCATCCATTACAACAGTTAAGTAGTGTTTAAATGAAATTTTATGTATTTTCTAATCAGTAGCTTTATTCACTATCCGATCGAACATATACGAAACATTTCGAATGAAACTAGAAATGTAGCCCTTGATTTCTATGATTTATTGGAATAAGTTGATCAGTTTCCCTTCGTCTTTTTCCTGAAGATAAGCAAAGGTAATCCTTGATTTTATTGCAAAAGCACAAACAAAAGATAATTGTCACGAAATGTATATACAAGAAAAGCAACATGATTTATTTACTTTAATACTTTTTTCAGAAATATTATATGCTTTCAACCCAACATTTTTTCAATGGCAATAGATGCGTTTTACTTTGTATTGTAATGTTGGGATGTCACAAAAGGTTGTTTTCTTAACCTGAATTAAAATCAGAATTCTACAGACATCGCCTGGACCTAAGACCATTGATAATAAAAAGCCTAGGAAAACTATAATTTTTAGTGGATCTGTAAATTATTTTTTTTAATAAATATGCAGGAAACATACTTTATTCTATAAGTTATGTATAAATGTAACAACAATACCTTTTTCATATATGCACATTTGTTAAATTGTCTAATTTTCAAAATAATACAAGTTTTTATGGAAACAAAAAAATATTTAAATACCTTTTCCAATACATTCAAGTTGATTTCCTTGTTTTCAGGTATAGCCATCGACTCTGATGTTTTTGTCAGGATTAATTTACCAGAGTCCAGTTTGTTTTCGTTTGAAGGTTGCGAAATCAAATCCCTTTTGACAAATAAATATAATTAAAACAATTAGTGAGATTAAGTTTCAATTGTCTTTAAGTAAGCTGTAAGTAAGCTGTGTATGCAAATAACAATTAAAATAAAGAACTATTATACTGAATGAAATGTATACGCAATATTTTACCTGTAAACTCCGTAGAGTATACATGATATATATTTATAATGCGAAAAAATACACAAAATATTCGAAAAAGTTTTAACCTTGCTAAATAAAATATACTTTAATTTCCATGCACCCAGTACAGCAATTATTGAAAATAAATGAATACTTGTAGTAGGATAAAATATTAAATGATAATTAATTTCTTTACTTGTGCGCTGGACGAAAAAAGGTTCTGAATAAAAATTTCATTTTATTAGTCGTAACTTTTTTCTGATAAAATCTTTATTTTCCTGCACACTTGAGTGTCTAGGGATCTTGCAGGATATTTTCTAACGTTACAGGTCTTATACATATTAAAATCTTCTTTGTATATGTATAACCTTTCCGACTTTATTTTAAATTGTTGGTAATTTGAAGTAATGTTCATTTTTAAAAATTCTTTTTAAAGTATTAAGTAGGTATAACTACTATTATCTTCCACATCAGGAAATTTGGAAATTGTTATTGTTTTAATCTCAGTATTTGCGTTTTCTGGTATTGTTATAGGGTTGAAATACGGCCCAGAATTTTATACTCTTTTGGTTAATTATTTTGAGATGATTCATGTCGTTTTATTAATAAAATACCAAAAGCAAATCTCAAATGAGAGTTTGTGAGAACTTTTTTTCAATAAACAAAAAAAAAAAAAAAAAAAAAAAAAAAAAAAAAATAGAAAATAAAATTAAATAGAAAAAAAAGAAAAAAAAAAAAAAGAAATAAACAGTTGATAATTTTTTTACCTTTTAAAAACTCGGAGCATCTTCTAAACTGACAACTGTGCAAGAATTATATTCACTAATCATATTCCACAAATCGACCACGGTGTTTGCCAAAGGTATTTTTGTGACCAAAAATTGTCTTGACATTATGGAAGACTGCAAAGTAAAAAAAAAACTATACATATATTAAACATATAAAGCTTCATAACAAATACAAGTTATATACTCTAGCTAAAATTCCTGAACGTCCTTTGTAAGGTACTCATTCTTTATCTGTATAACTTTATTTATTTGGAAATGTTGCCAAAATAAAAAATTCGTTGTAAGCAATTTATTAAAATATTACTTTCAGACTTAAGAAAAGAAAATTTAAAAGGCATCTTATTAAGATCTAGAACAAAGTGGATAACAGAAGGAGAAAAACCTACCAAATATTTTTGCAATTTAGAATCAAAAAATTTTATAGATAAGATAATACCTAGAGTTGAAAAGGAAAATGGTGAAATTATAAATAAACAAAATGAAATATTACAAGAATTAGAAAACTTTTACAAACACTTATATTCTGAAGCGCTTTGTACTTCTGATGCTAATTTGAATGAATGTCTTAATCAATGGAAAATTCCAAAATTAAGTAACAATGAAGCTGAACAAATCGAGGGGTTAATAACAAAAACTGAAGCTCTTGAAACTTTAAAGAAAATGTAAAACGATAAAAGCCCAGGTTCTGATGGTTTCACTGTTGAATTTTTCAAAGTTTTCTGGAATGAACTGGGGGGTTTTGTTGTACGATCGCTTAATTATGGCTATGAAAAGGGGGAAATGTCAAGTACTCAAAGGGAAGGGATAATTACATGTATTCCAAAAGAGGGAAAGCCAAAACAATTTATTAAAAACTGGAGACCAATATCTCTTTTAAATACCGTCTACAAACTGGGATCAGGGGTTATTGCCAATAGAATAAAGCCTTTTTTAACACATCTGATAGGAACAGACCAAACTGGGTTTACTCCAGGTAGATATATTGGAGAAAACACTAGACTAATTTATGATATTATGCAATATACAGAACAGAATGAGATACCTGGCCTACTTTTATTAATAGATTTTGAAAAAGCATTTGACTCTATATCTTGGTCTTTTATTGACAATGTTTTAGAATTTTTTAATTTTGGAGTTTCCATAAGGTTTTGGATAAAAACTTTTTATAGCAACAATAAATCTGCGATAAACCAAGGGGGGAATCTATCAAGTTTTTCTGAAATAAAAAGAGGCTGTAGACAAGGTGACGCACTATCCCCTTACTTGTTTTTACTATGTGTTGAAATTCTCGCCATCAAAATAAGAAATAATGATAATATAAAGGGTATAAAAATTAACGACAAAGAGTTCAAAATATCTTTATATGCAGACGACACTTCACTCATTTTAGATGGCTCGGAAAACTCATTAGGAAATACCATAAACGAACTTACAACATTTGCAAATATTTCGGGACTGAAAATAAATTTTGAAAAAACTCAGATTATATGTATTGGGAATAAAAAATATAGTAACGAAAAATTATGCACCAATTATAAATTACGATGGGGAAACACAAAGTTTACACTACTTGGTATAATTTTTGATGTAGATATCGAAAAGTTTTGTGAAATTAACTATGGAAAAAGATCTTTGATGATTTGAATAATGATGACTTTAGAAAAATATATAAAATGAATTTCTCAAAAATATATGGCTCTAAATTACAGTGGTTTCAATATAGAATAAATCATAATATTATTGGTACATATGCTTTTTTACATAAAGTAAAAATTACGGACGACCCCTCTTGTACTTTTTGCGGAAAAGGTAATGAAACAATAGTTCATCTGTTTTGGGAATGTGACTTTGTTCAAAACTTTTTAAATGAAGTAGATTTTTGGCTGTCATCTTTTAATATATTTTTAAATTTAAATAAAAAATCATTGATTTTTGGAGATTTTGTATCGAAAGATATGGTGAAAAACTTAGTTGTAATGAATATTAAGTATTATATTTACAAAAATAGATGTATCAACAAAAAGTTGTCTCTTAGTTCTTTTAAATTTGTCATGTTTGATGTTTATAACATGCAAAAATGTATTGCTACAAAGGAGAGTGAATATACAAAGTTTGTAGATCAATGGCGAATTTTTTACAATATGTTTGAAAAGTGACTGATGTACCATTTTTTATATGTATTGTATATTAAGTGTATAAAAGAGCATACATATAGTTAATGTTCTATTTTACTCTCTCTCTCTCTCTCTCTCTCTCTCTCTCTCTCTCTCTCTCTCTCTCTCTTGCTTGCTTTCTCTTATTTAAAACATTCACTATACATTGTATGTTTTGTATCTTGTAACTATATAATTATATAATATCAAAGAATATTGTACATGTATATTGAATGAAATAAAAAAGAGAATTACAAAAAAAAAAAAAAAAAAAAAAAAAAAAAAAAAAAAAAAAATATTACTTTCATACAGGCATAGGGTATCTAGTTGTTTAGTATTTCAAGTATGAAAATACTTTCCCTTACTGGTACAGAAATGGTATTGATGTAGTGAGCTGCGCCTGATTTGCTCAGAATCAATCTGTAGGTTTCAACTGAGAGAAAAAAGATTATTTAAATTGCAGCTAAATTTTTGTCTATATTTGCAAAATATGGGTCATCATATGACATTTTTAACAACAATAGTATTAAAATCATTTTGTTTAAAATTGTTTGAAGTACCTTTACTATTATTATCTCCCTTTAAATTCTAATTTTTGATTTCAATAATTAGTTGCTTCATTATACGTGCACCTTTTTGTATTGTATTGCAATGTTAATTTCATGAAATGGCACTCTGATGTGTTTGATATCACTAGCTTTTGCCCATGTCGAATTTACTATTTTCCTTAGATTTAATACTACTGCTAGTGCTAGCGTATTTTGATCGACAATTAAGTTCATCCTGTTACTGTTGCTTGTTTTATTTACTTGTTTATTTATAAAGAACGTTTATTGCTTTTTTGAGTGAAACTTACATTTTTTCAGTTGATGGTCAAAACAAAACTATCCCTTCTGTCTGAATTTGTTTGATTTATTTTTTTTATTACCTCTTTCAAATCGGTTGTTGGTTAATTGTTGTAATGTTGTTTAAGAACGCGTTGGTAATTTTGCAGCAATGAGGCAAAATTATAAGTGATTGAATTAAGATCAAGCCCGCATTTGCGAGTGACGAGCAAGTGTGAATATGACCTGCCATGATCTTTTCTCCGATGAAACAGACGATACTATGTTTTCCCATCACTGTAAGCACCGTCCAACGCATCATTATCTCAAATTTTAAAGTTTCCAAATACCATACTTCTCACCCTAAAAGCTCTTCAACTGTTCACCAAAGTGATTGTGTGGGATTAAATTGTGCATATCAAAAACTGTATTTTGAATTGATTAATCTTTTGTCGAAAAAGGTATATACTTAAATAAAACTTATAAAAATATTTGTTTTTCAACCTGGCAAAATACTATTATTTCTATTTTTTCCTTTTTTTTTCTTTAACATTGCTTTTTTATAAAATGCATCATCATATTCTGGAAGATTGTTTATAAGCACCTGCAAAATTTTTTTTACTAAAGTTGTTTTTACGTAAACTGTGCTGCAAAGTTAAAGTTTATACCAAGTTGTTTGTTTTTATATCAGCACTATAGCTAAATCTTAGATATAAGGTTTATTTCAACAGTTTTATGTCTACATTATTTTAAATGAATATACATTTCATGGTGCTTTCTTTTCTTCGTTAGTATTTTCTTCCTAATTGGCCTCCCGTCATGTATGTATGTTTACACTATTGTGGCCAGAAAAGTTCACAGACACAGTTATTCTAATAGTAATCTTAGAAAACTAAGTAACTTGCTTCCCGTGGAAAGCACTTACTTTAACTGAATATTTTCTTGTGGCTTATATAACTAGTTGCCTTTTAACTGTCGTTTGAATGATTAATTGTTTTATAACTTACTTGAAAAATTTCTGCCATTGACATTTACATAATTTTTCAAATCTAGTGAACGTGAAAGAAACATCGTAAAAACTACAGTTTAAACGGATCTGGTTTTGAATATTTCTAAAACTGATCATTTAAAAGAGTAAAATTACTAGTTGATACATTCAGTAATAAAATACACACGGTGAACAATTAATTTCTATATTGATATTTAAAGAATAATTTGACATTGACATTGACCTAATACTCCCGTTCTATGATGTTGCCCTCTTCTTTTATGTTTGTACGGGAATCATGCTTTGGGATATTTGTATCTTGAAATAGTAGATATTCTAAAAACAACTTGTGCAAAAAGATGTAGCATTCCAGAAACAAATCGAGACTTATATTATATGTCAAATTAATCAAATCTGCAATTAAAGGTAAAAATATAATTCAAAAGTGCCGTGCCAAAAAACCTACTGAAAATGACATATTTTTTTAATTTGAAGGAATCAAACGAATCTAGTTTTACCTGTATTTAATATTTTGCTGGTTTCGTGTGAAATCATACAAATTGGATACGGCTTAAAAGACTGGTATTCGATTCATGGAAGTCAGAAGTATCATTTTACTACATGGACAAGTATAAGGATTATTCGATATGTGATTTTTTTGTACGATCTCTTATTAAAAGCGTTTGACTCGAAAAGTAAAATGAACATTACATCCCTCCAAAATATTCTTCGCGGTTTGAAATAAATACATAATTTCAATTTCTGAATCCATTTCTGAAACGCCGAAGGTACTCTGATTTAAGTAGACATCTGTAGAACTGACTGATTGCTGAGCCAAGTGCTTGTCAGAACTTATACCGACGTTTTGGAAATAGAAAAAAGTCAAATGAAGTTAGATGTATGGAGTATGGTTGATGTGGCAAGACCGTTACCTTCTGCGACCTTAAACATTGGTTCAAAAGCTCAGATGTATGTGATGGAGTATTTTCATGAAATAGATTAACATACTTTAATGCTTACACAGGGCATCTTATAAGACAATTTTGCTTAAGCTTTTTAGTATATCATCTTGGTGATACCGACCTCTAACACATTTGCCTTTCGGCAACTGAATTTGAACGACTATAACATCACATGAGAAGAATATGCATAAAAGAACCTTGCTTTTGGCAACTACAGGTTTTTACATGTTTAGTTATCTATATTTTTTTCTGATTTTTTCTTACTGGTTCGAAATAATAAATCAATGTTTTGTCACCAAAAACAATGTTTGCAAATTGCCTGAATTTGGGAAACATTCTAGCAATTGCTTATCGATATGTATTCGTACCCGTTTTGATTATTTGTGAATATATGCGGGATCCATTTGGTAGGAATCGTTTGTATTTTCAAAATTCGCTTTAAAATGAAATGTACCCGCGAAGGCAATATGTCAACAGCTTTGACAATATTTCGAATTTTATATCTGTCATTTCTGTTAATTATAGACTTTTAAGACATTTGCCTTGGCTGATATTGTTACAGGTCAGCTAGATTTTGCTACATCTTTCATACTCTGTGTCAGTCAGAAATGTCTTTCTCCACCTACGAAAAATACCTGATCAAAACATAAGCTTCCCCTTAGTCAGAAAAAACTGTATAACCAAATACAAATGACCGAGTCTTGTGTGAGCTTATATAAGCTCTAATTTCGATAATATTCTCAACCCGTTTCCCAACCGTTTCTACAACAGTCGTTAACGACTGGCTGTATTGAAAGTACTATAATTTTAAATCTACGTGTACCTGAAAACACGTATTGATACTGTTGGAAAGGTAAAGAAAATTGATATTCAATCGTATAATCAAAAGCTAAATCGTGAAAAAAGCGTTATCAATCTGTTATACAAAACACATTACAAATCGAACAACCTTGCACGCCATCATTTATACTTTAAGAAAATTTGTTAGTTATTTCGTTAAAGAGTTATTCATAAGCTTTAAAATATGCGCAAATACATTGGTTGAAAACAACGTGATTTGTTTTGGAAATCTCCGAGTGAACTTAAAATCGAAAATTACTACTGTTTCGTGCAATGTTAAGAGGTCAAAGACCGCGTGTTTGTCTTTAATTTTGAGTTAAATTTTTAGTTATATAATCCTTTACTATACTTTTGTATTACGGATTGATTTGGCTGATGCGAAAAACATATTTCAGCACAGTGAATTGTATCTAATATTCTTAAGGAAATAAAAGAGAGAAAACGTTTGCAGTGGAATATGTTAAAAAACGCATTATATTCATTTAGAAATCACAGTACAGTTATAGAGTGTTTTGATAAATGTCATCTTAAAAGCCTTTTACCTCTGTAGCAACCATATCTTTACGATTATTTCTCATATCCGTAACAAGCTTGCATATGTCAATCGTTTCATTTTTGTAGTATAACTTAAATATTGCATCAAAAAAAAAATAATAAAATAAAATAAAAACTCCCGTTTTATCGATGCCATCACTTTAAAAAACAAAAATCCAGAATTTTTACTGATGATTTGTAATATTTAATATGATTTGTATCAATCTTTAATCCATTAGTATAGACTGAAGAATGATAATTGATTCATTTATAAAAGCTTTGGCTTTGTCAATTAAAATTCGGATGTTACTCCATGAATCTCAACTTTGTATTTCAAACAAAATGGCACGCACAGATTTTGGACATTCCTCCAACAACCTCGGTCATAGTATTCAATACAAAAAAAACTTTAGCTGAACTGTTTTTAACATACACAAGTATCTCTGAATTAAATGTACTTATCAAAATATTTGACGTATATCAAAGAGGCTTGAATCAACATCCCTTTAACTTAGTAAAACAAGGCCGAAAAATTGCTAATGTTTTACTTTTGCTGTTTCTGTGAATATTTTTAATTTTTTATGAGCAAATCTACCTTAAAATGAGTAAAAGAAAATGCAATTAAGGCTTTCTTAAATACATTTAATTTGAAATACTGATAAGAAACATTTCAGTATTGTATTAGTGTAATTTTTACATCTTTAAGTTTTAATAAAAATATAACTTTAGACCCGTATTGCTTGTTTAATCTACTTATTAAAATTAAAAGCACAGTATCTTCCTGAAACTTTTGACGAGAAACTTGGATGTTGTGCAAAAGTAAGCTTTGATCAATGTTTATATCAATATTATGATTATAATAAAAGTTTTGAATGAATAAACATTGCTAAAATTTTTAAAAAGACTAAAAACTTGGAATCATGAAGATTGCAAAATCATAGCATAGTACATAATATACCTGCAATGTTTTATCGTTGGTCCAGAATTGTTGGTAGAAATGATTTCAGCATATTTCTGATGTACTTAGTACAGTTGATAATGATATGGAACTGCAAATCTATTCTGATTTAAAACATATCGTTAAAAAATTTAAAATTGACTCATACCATTCAGAATGAAAAAATTGGCCAACGTCAGTCTTAAGGGATCAAATTAGAACGGTAAAAAATTACTGCCAACTCATTATTCATAAACAGTTTCTGTCTTGCAATCAATTGATATAACGTGCTGTTCAAAAACTATATTATTTATCCTTTATTTAAAGGGACGGATACACTATGGTTGTATGATTAGAATTATTACAACACTCTGTGTGCATTTATGGGTGTATCAGTGTTGCTTTTTTATTATTTAAATATAGTTTTCAATCCTGCAGAAGAAACCCATGTTTTATGCGTCGAATCTTTAGGACATTATGTTCCATGTTAAGGTGGCGACACGACAATTACCAAACTCTCTCTCTCTCTCTCTCTCTCTCTCTCTCTCTCTCTCTCTCTCTCTCTCTCTCTCTCTTTCAGTGTGACGTATAATTTCTCAAAAAAGTTATAGTACGCAAAGTACCAATATAAAGGTAGAAAAGATCGATGACAATTCAAGATTATGTACAGCGCCTTTCCGAATATTTAAAAATTATCTCTCTCGTTTACTTTTTTTTTACATATATCATCAGTTGTAACTGCTTTCGTAAATTTACCATAACTTAAGGCTTTTGCAAAGAAAAACAGAAATACTTTTGTTACTGCAGGTTTGCACTACAAAATAATTTATTTGACAAATTAAACTTTCAATAAACCAATAACCGTCTTCAAGGTACAGTTCAAACAGTGTAAAGTGCATAGTAAGAATATTCTGCCTAAATGCAAAGTGCCAAAAGTTAAAATTTTAATAATAATAATGATAATAAACTGAAAACTATTTTCAGTGTGTTTATTTAAAATGTTAAAATTCTTTATTTGAATCTGTATATATACTTCGGACATTTCGGAATTATCGTAGTGATTAATATATCAAACTGGTATATTGATACAATAGATATTGCTTATATGGAAATAGTGAATTCAGCGAAAAAGTATATCAAAAACATACCAGTCCATGTCAAGATCACAAACACATCTAAAAGTAAAAACTTTGAAATCTGACCAATTCAGCTCTACACGTGAACTTCGATCAAGGAAATGAGGCTGGGTGCTACAAAATTGAAAGCACTTCTTATCTAGCAACACCCGTTACGTGCAAAATAAGTTTTGAAGAGGAAAGTAAGATGAAACTATGGGAAATAAAAAATATCAAGTAGTCACACAGTCTGTATTGTGTTTGGCAAAATATCCAGAATCCATGTTAGGCACTAGTTGTTTATATCTTGGTTTGACGTTTTTGTAAAAGAATGATATATTAAGTAAATGATTTGTTTTAGACGTTTCTTCAATTTAGAATGAGGGATAGTTGTGTAAAGTGTAGAAAAACTAATTTTTTTATACTCTTTATCAAAATTAAAGTATTAGAAACAAGTTGTAAAAATACATTCTTACAAATTTTTAAAATCAGCTTTGGTTGATGCCATATGCAAAATAAAAACATTTTTCTGACTTTTTCTGATGGTTATCTTTAACGACTGTAAAAATATTTGTCAGAAATGATAATGATTTAGTAGCACGTTTAGAGGAACCTGCTACATCTTTTATAGATTTTTATAAAGTTTTGGAATTCAGTACAAGTGAAAAAGTTAAGTCCTTCCTGTTTTAAATTAAGTAAACAATTTATAAATTGTCTGTGAAAATAGTACTGAATAATTTGTATTGATCTATTTTTATGAAAGAATAACACGCCATTAATAGTATTTAATTTACAGCCTATCTGAGAATTCTAGTGAATTTGCTGAGTTTTTACATGCTTTAATAAAACGCAGAATTGAACAATCCTTAAATATAAAAAAGTAAAAGTCGATAGATTTTGATGTGGTTTTATTGTTTTATGCAAAAATAAATCTTATTTCGTCGATTACTTTTTCTAACTAATGTCAGTTTTGTATTTTATATGTATCTTCAATTAAATACTGTTGAATAAAACATATCTCCATTGTGATTTCTGTTCATATAATTTAACGATGTTTTATTTATAGATGGATAAGGCCTATAATTTATAAAATTAGTTTGAAGTTTTTGTTTTCAGAAACAAAGACTGACCGTTGTCACTGATGAGGACCAATTTTTCGAAAGTGCACATCTGGCACAGCAAAATTTAGACAGGTATATTTGATAAACACTAACAACCTTTCTAACTGATACATATTATTTAAATGTGAATTTTGGGTTGTGATATCCTAGAAATACATTTTAATTTATTTATATTAAAGATTTGATGCTAGTAATATACTATGTGTGTTTACACTTACAAACGTGTTAATACAAAACCGCATACTTCTAGCCTATAAACAAATGAATTTTGTGCTATGTTTAGCACGTAAACGGAAAACCTTGATGCCGATTACTTTTTTTTTACGAAAAAAAATAAGGGTTCTTCTTTTTCCTACAAACGTAGTTAATTTATGAAGACTTTATATTAACGTTTTGGAATTAAAGACTTATTGATGCCTGATTATTGTGTAGTTTTTACCTAGACTTAGAGTAAGTAAGTAAGCATGCAAGCAAGCAAGTAAGTAAGTAAGTAAAATAAATAAGTAAGTAAGTAAGTAATTTTTTTATTGTAGTGACAGTTACATATACAATTACAAATATATAACTATCACAAAGTTATAAAATTTCAAATATCAAAAATGCGACCGGCCAAAAAGACCTGTCAGTCACTTAAACTACATAATAATTATATTAATTTACAAGAAAGTTTAGATTGACGAATTTGTAAGACTGAAGTATATATGTGGTATTTTCTCTCGGATAAGAAATGACTCGTTTTTGTAATAGTGCACTGATCCATAAGCTTTAGTTATAAACCCACGTATGCCGACGAACTTAGTAAAAAAAATGACGTTTGTCTTTAATACATCCTATATTACAAAATGTACAATTCTATCACTTATCTTTTTATTTCTTATCCTTCTGGTTTCTATCCGTAATGGAAGTATCCACATTGAGCTAGAGCAGATCCCTCATCTTTTTTGATGAATTTATTTTAATGCATCTTTTAGTTTGAAATTAGTTTTAAAGTTTTATATAAGTTTTTTATTTAGGTTTGTGTTGTATGTTAGCGTTCCATTAGTGTTGATATAATTGACAGATTTTTCCGAGACAACTGCAATATTACACATTACTTTTGATAGAAACAAACCAGCCTCATTTACAAATTCAAATATATTTTTAATGTATGCAATCCACGGGTTGGTAGCCCAATGCTGGAGACCCTGCGAGAACACTTTTATTAGGCAAGTCTGTGGTCATCCATTAGTATAAGTTGATTCTATGAATATTTTGAGCCATCTACTATGTTAAGATATTATCCAACAAAATTCACCGCTTAAGGCGTCTAAGGGAGTGAACCGATGCACACCAAAAATAAGCGTTGAACACAGATTTTGAATCATGTCAATACAGTTAAAGTCGTTTTATACACATTAATGCACTCCAAAGTTGTATGTTCATTTTGACCATTATTACATAACGTAAATATTCAATACAATTAAGGAATGAATTACGTTTTATCGTATGTCATAGCTGTTGAATAATACTGGCCTTTTGCCAATTGAATGAACGGCGAAGTAAGTTGATTCTATGGATATTTTGAGCCATCCACTATGTTAAGATATTATCCAACAAAATTTACAGCTTAAGGCGTCTAAGGGAGTGAACCGATGCACACCAAAAAATTAGCGTTGAACTCAGATTTTGAATCATGTCAGTAAATTTAAAGTCGTTGTATACCCATTAATGCACTCCAAAGTTGTATGTTCATTTTGACCATTATTACATAACGTAAATATTGAATACAATTAAGGAATGAATTACGTTTTATCCTATGTCATCGCTGTTGAATAATACTGGCCTTTTGCAAATTGAATGAACGGCGAAGCTTTTTATGATTGATTTGCGATAGGCCAGTGTAATTCAACAGCGATGACATACGATAAAACGTATTTCATGTTTTTGAAACAATAAATAAATAAATAGATAAATAAATAAATAAACCATCTTCTTCAATTTCTTATATTGTTTTGCTATATTCACTCGTTCAATTCAATTGATGGAACAGCCAAAAATCGGCTAATCGTATTCGCATTCTTCTTTTTAAATTTTATTTATGTCATAGGGTTATTACAGATTTTAATAGTGTTTTTTATTAACCTCTAGTTTACAGAACATTTTACTGACTTTTTATCCAGATCTTTATAGTGTGTTTTATTCTACCATCTATCCGCCATTTTACAGTTGCTACAAGTTATAAGTTTAATGGTGGTGCTCCAAATATCTTACAAAAATTTCACGAAAACTTCGTTTAGATGCCCAGGCATGAATAATATTTGTCTTGTTGCAAAACCGGCATTGCTCATAAACGAATTACTCGCAATATTATCAATTTATTAACATTTTATGTTTTTGTTTAATTGTAAACAATTATACCGCATTTTTAAGATTATATTTTATTTATTTTGAGTCATTTGAACTCGATATTCACCGAGCCGGGTTTGTAAACAAAACTTCGTTGTCAATTTATGAATGAATATGCCGTTAGCTCTCATCATTATAACGCCACACGTATTAATTCACATTATTCCGGACTAATTGCACGAATCTTATTTATTGATAATAAATAATACACGATGAAATGAATTCATGAAAGGTGTAATACTCGCGATTGTAAATATTATAAATATGTTTTCCATGTAAACGCTTATTGATTATTAATGCTCGTGTTATTAAGAAAAAGCTTAAGTAACAGCCGTGGTAACGTTAGCAATGAAACTTGGTGGAATAATTGTGTATAGCACATTTATTTTTGATTTGTTAATTTTGGAAATTATTTGAATTTTCAAATTTTTAATAAAATGTTCTATTTCTTATTAGATATTTTTAAATATATGTGTTAATTCTGTTTTATTAAATAACCTTAATGAACACAATGCCCAATTTTGCGACGTTGCTTCGAAAATAAGACAGTGTGCAATGAGTAAATACGTTTATTTAGGTACAACCTTTCCTTTTCTTAATATTTATTAATTGATTACCATTAGATTTAAAGTATACAACAGCTTAATCTGTGTCCTCTCATCCTAAATATAATATAGATAATACAAAATAATTTTTGGTTTCAGTTGGTGCTTCTATATGCCCCTTCATTACTCCTCAAGGTAGGTCTCGTTCCCTTATCTCGTGAGTCTGTATATTTGTTGATTCGATTAATGTGCTTTATGAAGTGTGTTTGGACATGACCATGGACTTGAGCTTACTAGCCTCGACAATTCACGTTCGACTTCACTTTGAACCTGAGGCACTGAAAACTTCCGAGCACTTCTAGGATATAATAGCAGGTAATCTAAGTAATTGATAATAACAAGATTGCATACATAATTGCATGCTTTAAATAAATACTCCTGTACCCTTTATCTTAATTTAAATCTGCGAAGAAAAGCCAACTGTAAAGAGAAGAGGGTCAGTGGCTTAAAACTCGCGCTACCGAAACAAGGACTTTCATCGTCTAGGTTTGAATCTCAGACTATTAGATCCTTGTATGAGAAAGCCATTTTTTTAGACAAACGTCATTGCTTTTTACGACTCCTCCAGTTTCCTCTATCATTTAGGATTGACCACCTCAATATAAATGAAGGATTTTGATCTTTATTTTCTGAATAGAAACAACCGGTCGAAGATTATCAGAGAAATAATTTATTCTAAAGATATATATATGCATATTTAAAATATTACGAACATTTGTGTCATGTACTATCTGAAAGACTTACTACAGTGTTAACAGTGGTAAGCTTTAAAACTATAATACCGTATGTTGTTCAGTGTATCCTTAATATTTATGACCCAGTTAGAGTTTTCTAGTCATTACTCATAACAGAAAACAAGGAAGTTCTTGTAAAATTTTACGACTCCTCCAGTTTCCTCTATCATTTAGGATTGACCACCTAAATATAAATGAAGGATTTTTATCTTTATTTTCTGAAGAGAAACAACCGGTCTAAGAAAATTTAGAAGATTGTCAGAGACATCAGAGAAATAATTTATTCTAAAGATATATATATATGCATATTTAAAATATTACGAACATTTGTGTCATGTACTATCTGAAAGACTTACTACAGTGTTAACAGTGGTAAGCTTTAAAACTATAATACCGTATGTTGTTCAGTGTATCCTTAATATTTATGACCCAGTTAGAGTTTTCTAGTCATTACTCATAACAGAAAACAAGGAAGTTCTTGTGCAAAAATGAGCAGTAATTGCTTCATTTGAGGCAGTATTAGAATAAAGATCTATCCGAATTATTTTTAAAAATTACCTTTGTATGTGAACTGGTTTCATTTAACGTTTGTTGACTTGTATAAATAATAGAGGTTGTTTTTTGCTCAAGTGCGATGATATGTTTGAATTCAGTGACTTCATATTTATAAACATTTTTGTGATGACGGTCGTAAAACTTGTTAAAGGCCTTGATGAGGCCTAGGCTTGCAATATCCTTGAGTAAACAATTAAATTGTTTGCAGCTTTACAGAAATTCCCTTAAGTTGGAAAAGCTATACCATACCGTTTTAACTGCGAAGCATACATACAATACATAGGTGACGCAGGGATCAAACCAATACAATTAATAAGACAAGCACGATGCTACGTACATGAATACAAAAATAGTAAAACCTATGTCTGTTGTGGAGGTGATACAAAGTATACTTAGGGGTTTTTATACCAGTTGAAATATAAGTAAGAACTAAAACTAAAACATATTATTAGAGTTTATTAGTAAAGTAGTAACGTTTTCTAAACTTTTTTAAACTTTTGATTAAAAGTGAAGAATGAAAACTTCGGACTGTTAAGTCCCATAACTCAAAAAAAAAAAAAAAGCAAATCAACTTGTTTTTATTGCCATCTCTTATTAGTGTTGATACTATTTAGAAAGTACACAAAATTTCTGTCTATGAGATAAAACACGTATGAATTTTTTTTTCCATTTAGAATTGATGAAGGCCACAAGAAAAAAAATAAAACCATTTGCGCATTTCCGATCATTTTGTCACTATTGTTGCTTCACAACAAGTTTAAAAAAATGTTGTTGATAGGTGAGGGGAATTAATCCATACAAGAAGTCGTGCGAGCGGGCTGACGGACTGTACTTTGAATTTAGAATTTGACAGAAAAGATACAGAAAAATCTGGTGAAAAATGTTATATTAAATTAATGTAAATATTATATACTTAAACACATAATTGCCTGAAATTCAACACCCCTTCTAGCATAAAAACGTTATTTTTGTGATATCCAGATAAAAACAATATTTGTTAGTATATTTTCTAATAAGCAAAGTTCAAACATAATTATTAAGGTAGTTCACAAAAAATGTCTGATTAACAATTTTGATAGTATATTTCGCCACAAGTAAGATTAATTAAACATAAATTTTTAGCTTTTAGCTAGTTCACAATAATTAGATCTGATAAATACCTTTTGTCATTTGTACTCTGAACGATGTATATACATAAATTACATAAAAGAATGGATATGACAGAACATTAATCAATCACAAATATAATTAAATCCTAATAAACACGAACAACGAAGCAAATTGTATATAAGCATCCATTTTTAAAATTTGTAATTAATCATTATTACATATTACTTGTTCTCTTGGATATGTTTAAAAACAAAAATAGAAAGGTTAATTAAGTATCAATTTCCGAATATAAATGTGATATAATACGCTCTGAAATGAAGATATTTGTAGAATGATACATGGTAGAAGTAAATGTAATTGTTTTAAAGTTTTCACTATTAGCTGTGTAAGAACAATTTTTTTTTCGACATTGTATTATTTTCAAAAATTGAATTTTTGTGTGCAAAACTTATTAAATATGACAACTTAACATAAGAGAAATTGTTTGATGCTTGAAAAAAATTGAAGTCGTCGCGTTAATATAATTAAAAGTTTTTTTATCCGTTGATGTTAATAATGTGTTCTTCCTTTTGCATCTTAGTTATGTAGGGTGTGTATCTTAGTTTATAGAGTTTATTACCCACCCTTCCCTCTCTGATAAATATATTAGATATTATATTATTTTTTTGCTGTTGCTTTTCTGTTTTTGAGTACACGTACAGTTGTTAATTTAAATGAGTCAATATAATGTCAAGATCGAATACAAGAGAAAAAGTGTTAAAAGTTTAATGTAATGATTTTAATTAACATATTTTGCGTTAACAAATTGTTTTTAACATGTAAGTAAAACATGAATTATTGTTAACAACCAAAACAGCGACATCATATGTTTAGAGTTTTTTGAGAATTTTCTAAATATTTTAATTACAGATTCATACAAAGCTTCTTGATTTTCGATGTGACTGATTTGTCGAATTTTGTCTGAATATTTTCCCTTTTTCTTCAATATTTTGTGGTTTATTTAATGAAATGAAAATGTGTTAGACGTACGAGCAAAAGACCCCTTTTATTGATTTTTATATTTGATTTCTAGCACTTCATTAATTAAAATTTTAAACTAAAAATAGCACTTTTAAAACAATTTCAGCAAATTTAAATTCAAATTTGCTAAGAGAATGTGTTTTTTCTCTCTAGATGAAAGTTTAAAATTTTTGGAAATGTTCCTTATTTTTTTAAATTTCGAAATAAGTATTGAATAAAAACAGCTAAGAAAAACCAAATACAAAAGTGGTTGGTTATGTTGTGTTACAGACAGTATTATTTAATATCAGTTTGGTTTATAATAAAATCAAATTTAATTAATGTCAGAAACGGTGGCAGTAGAAAGTCTTAATATTAACATATGAAGTATGTTTAAAATTGTGATTGTTACAAGCAAAACATATCTAGTCCTAAAGCAAAACAAAAGTTCCATGACATATACAAACGGTACTGTTTATACTAAATCCATCTTAACATGCGAATAACAAAAATTATCATATATACTATTTTATTTGATACACAATAAATTCTACGTTGCCTTTTTCGTTATAACTGGAATTTAAAACAGTTTCTTGTAGTAGTATTTTAACAAGATAATCCTCCATGTGTCCAGTTAATTCATATAAATATTCGCATTTTCAATATACTCCCGTATAATATTGTAGAAAAACTGGTACTGTTCCTTAAAATAAAACAAGATAATGATTTTTGACTTAAGATTATTTTGTTAAGTCGTTATATAAAATGCTTATTATATATACATAGAAAGCCAATATTCTGCTGAATGAAGATTAATTTTTTTACTCTTTAAAACATAAATACTGTTAATGATAATTAACAGTCTAATACATAATAGTAAAGGTAGAGTGATGATATAATATTGCAACTTTATTATATCTTTCCAAGAACGAAAAAAGCAAATAATGTAATTGTTGTATGTCTTCGAGTTCGCAGTTCAGAAAACACTCGCATTATTCTAATTGCTGTACACTCATAAATAGCTAAGTGTTGTATTATACACACTGTCTGTAATAATTACGATATATACAGAGAATTTCTTACTGGGATAATTAAGTGTACAAAACCATCAGTCCATTAATATGACTAAAATTAAATTGTTTCAACAAAAATTTAAACAGTAACCTTCATGTGAGTGGAAGCAAATTCTTATTTTAACTGCATTAATTCTATTTCATTCAATTTTTTAGGGGGGGGGCTAATATATATAAGCCTTCAAGGCAAAAAAAATTTACTGTTGATATCCTTAATTGAACAATCTATATTAAGATATTTCAATTGTTGTTACTTGATTTTTTTAATTTTCAACTTACAATTGATGAGAAAAATTCTGGCCTTCTAACTTGTAACTGTTTCACTGTTTGGTATATATCTACGTTGTCCTCGTATCTAAGTTTTTGTATGGTATTAAATAGAGCACAGAACAAGCCACAACATTTGGCTCCATCCCTGTAATATTATTGTTAAATATATCACAATTGGAATAATATATAAAAGTGGCTTAGGCATCCTTTTGCAGATTTTAATACTGCAATTGCATTTTTTAATTTTTTAAAATAAAACTTTTGCAACTGTTAACTAATTTTTATTGGATGAACACAATGAATGTAAAAACTTAAAACTATATTTTTAAGCAGATAAATATCATACCTACCATTTATTAATATTATTACACAAATACATGTGTATAGAACCGATCTAAATTTAAAAATAAAAGTCAAGTAAATATGACTTCTTCTTCGTTTGTTAACCTGTATTGTCGATTTCTGATAATCAATTTTTAAACCGAATTAAAATATCAGGACTCATCAGAAGTTGGCTTCCATTAGTTAAGCGTTAGTGATGAATCTATTTTTAATATTATTTATGAAAGTGGTTATGAATAAAAGCGATTGTTGAGGACAAATATCACAATAGCCAAATGACCAAGTTTAAAATGCCCGTCAACAGTCAATATAGTTGTATAATCAGACGTCGTCTTTTCATATCCTTATTGTTTCTTCTTTCATAAGCGTGTACTTTTTTCTGTCTTTGCTTGTATTAGATATCGTCAAGTACATAACTTTCAACTAGATATTGTTTTCATTTAATTTGATACACCAGTGTTATATAATGTAACATACATGCATACAACTGTGATCGGACCATCCGAAGTTGTATCCTTCCAGTGCTCTACCATCTCTATAAGTTTGAGTAATACCTGTCCAGAAGACGGAGTGGAAAGACCCTGTCTCCAGCTTTGTACTTCAAATACTTTGATTATTCTTTCATTGTCCTAAGGTTGATAAGTTATGAAATATTAACTTTAATCTTATACTCTAATACTAGTCACTGTATTAAAATTTATTAAAATTACTACAGAAAAATAACTCGCTTTTTGTATCAAATTGGCATAATATTGAGGATATTAAGTCAATTTGCCACATAATAAAGTTGTTTTTTCATCTATTATTTTTACTGTTAAACCTGTAGAAAAAACACTTAAACTTATTTCTTAATTGAAACAATTGTTTATCTTCTAATTCAAGAGTTTTACGGTATTCATGAAAAGTCTGTCATTTGAAACCAATTTACCTAATAAAGACATAATTTTGCTGTAACATTTAAAAACTCAACGTTTGTTGATTTTAAGTTATAAATAATATTCTTTATCTATGGAGAGACTAGAATTATATTTATCAAGCTAGTATAATGAATAGTTAAATCTAGTTAAAAGATTTTATTGTTACACCTGATATACCTGATTTAATAATACATTTATATACTTTGAGGGTTAGTTTTATATATTGAATGTTTGCTTGTTAAATAGATAAAGTGACCATAACAAGGTATTAAGTGATATTGAAATAAATATTCTACAGTTAATTTTCTTGCTAATGAGTTAAAGTGTTTACCTCATTCACAAGACATACTTCAGTTTCTTTTGTATCACCAATAACTGTAGTATCTTTTGTTCTACGTATAGAAAACCTTCCTACTCGAGTTGCACTTTTATTGGCCAGAATCCGGTTCAGAAGCTTTCAATGAGAAAAAAACGATGAAGAAAATTTATAAATTCATAATAATCACTAAATCAACAAGTAATTTTATATCACATATCTGGTGATTATTTGTACAATATTTTATATAGCATGAATGTAGATCATCTACGTTTGTTATTGTATTGACAGTTTGGTGGCATGAGAACACATTCGAACAGGAACGCTTATTATAATAACATTAATGTATTATTATAATAACGATTCATATGATTTTGAAAAAAGTCTTTTCTCGAAAAAATGTTATTGTATTTGAAATTTATGCAATTTAATCTAAAGCAACAATAGTGTTGAACGTTGCAGTAAAATGCTCGGTTACTTTTATGTTGCAAGATGATTGCAGTTGTGTTTTTTTCTACATGAGCTATGCGACGGTAAATGCTACATACTTGTATATAAATTCTATATACACCTATAAACTAGTATACGTATGTATATAGTATATTTTCAAAAATAATCATTTCATCTGGATTTACCGGCTCGTCTTCTGAAGTGCAATCCAACGTCACAATTGTGGAAGATTCGTGGTCATAAACTAAACACCAAAAATCAACTACTGTATCTAGTAGCGGACACTGTGTGACCAAAAAACCAATATGATCTTTGTAGCTCTGTAACAAATATCAACAGAATTATTAATGAAAGGTATACAATGTATTAAGAAAGTCATTAAAGTTGAAACAAGTACTTGCTTAAAAAGGTTTCTGAAGCAGTAGATTAAGCTTTGTGTTTCTGGATCATATAAAAAGAACTTGTTATTTTTTTTTCGACGAATGCCTATTTTACATTAAAGAATATCAGAATTACGAGATAAGCGCTTAAAAACAAAAGAAACTGAACATACCATTAATTACATTAGAACCTACAAGAAAAGTATCATTTTTGTCGATAATTATCAAATGAGTTAAAATAATTTTTGTGATATATTTGTGAAATAAAGTTAGAATTAGTAACATCCAACAGCATGATCACTTGTAAAAATGTCAAAAACAAATTTTCCAATTTTTAAAATATCTAACTTATTATTTACTATTTTGGAAATAGTGTGTTCTATTTATATGCTCTCATCAATCGAACATAGGTATAAATCATTGTTACTTATAAAACGTTTTTACAGATATGTTGTTAACGTCCTATCCTTAATAATCCCAAATTTAAATAATATTGGACGTCATGTATCCTAGTGAGCTTAACATAAAATATACCACTGAAAGATTTGCTTCATATTGACTTTTATCATAATTAAAACATCCACAAAAATAAATTTGCAGCTTTATAACAAATGATATGGCTTTAAATTTTCTATTTTAAACTTTCCATTTCCATGCAGCACTATGTACACTTCTTCTTATGGTATATTTGTTTAACATTAATATTATGGTAAAGCTTGTTCACTTAACGAACGGGAACTTCATACATGGTAGCAATCTGTTTAAAAATTATTCGTTGACTCGGGTATGTTGTAAACCAAGGCTCATCAAGACCCTCAAAAAGCTTTATTTATCACAATAATGTTAAAAAGTATAATGACGTTGTATCAAAAATAGTTTAAATACATTTCAAGTCCAAAAATTTTATCTCTATTATTCTTAATTTAATTTTTATACTTGGTGGAAGTAGCTAGCTACACAGGAGGTACCTATCCTGAGCAACCAGCCTCACATCTCTGATTGACGTTTACGTATTTAACTAGACATTTTTTTAAAGTTTATTTTGCTTTCTGGGATTGTGATTTATAGACATTAACCGGTATGATAGTGTTTTAATTGTTGTTATATGTTACTCTTACCGGAACAATTACAGCATTGATATAGTTAGATCTTGTAGATTCATATGACATCAGATATGGTCTGAACTCGTCAACTTTGAACAAAATAAGAAATATAAATTAACATTTATCCTGAACGCATGTTTTCAAAATAATCACTTATGCTAAACGTTTTATAAAACAAAGTACATGTAGCTAATATAAACTTATAAGATGCTCATATTTATTACAACTATGGTTAATATTGAACACTTATCAAAGGATAGAAATACATATTCCGTCAGTAATAAAACATATTACTTGTTTGTTATATACAGGCAAGGTTTGTGTCAAAAACAAGTCTTATCCCCCTGCAAAGATCATGAATCAAAGCAAGCTGCTGTAGAGCGAAACGCGATATGTCACGAGAACAAAATGAGACTCTGACAATACTCCAACAATTACGCAAAGATATAAATGGAATATTTTTTTCTAGAAAAGTTTAAAACCTCTAACTTGGTTTGATTGAACATCACTGTAGATTTTGACGTGTTGGTCACAGTCAAGTCTTCGGAGATAAGGATTTAAAGATTATTATCTTCATGAAAATGTTGAGGCATTTGTGTTTTCATTTATTCAATAAAATTATTTACTTGAAAGCAAGGGCATCTACAAAAAGTGATACTGAATCTCTTTTTACATTGAAATTTATACTTGAATAAATTGAGTTACCGACATTGCAACGAATACTGAAACAATTTAAAGGAATATTTTTAAAACATTTTCTTGTAAAACCACGATCTTTATTTACGTTAGATTCCAATCATATGAGGAATAGCCGAGCATTAAATGCAACCATTTAAAAAACTCACAATTGTGAAACAGACATTTGGCTTATATGCCTAATACAGATATGTTAATCAGGCAGTTTCACAAGTTCAAGAAACAAAATATTATGATTTATTAAGTTACATTCATTATCATCCTGAAAAGAGGAAAGAACATTTGTACTCCTTATTTCTTCACAACAATAACAGGTAACAAATTAAATACAACAATATAAACGCAAAACCTGGCAATATATTCTGGCTGCGATTCTTCAGTAAGTTATGTTTCTCCATTCCACCTTTGTATGATTTGCTGTCGTATTTTGGAATATTCTGTACCAGATTCTAAAAAATATTAAACGTTAAAGTTCATTACGCAATGCACATTCATTTTTAAGTCATAAAGTAAGTGAGGTATTTAAATACTAGACAATATTCAAACTTAAGGAATCATCACAACTAATAAAACGCAAATTAAGCTCCAAAGATGTGAAATATCGCTTACATCTACTTATAAATGTTTTCCTTGAATATATAACACAATTACCAGTTGAATGTTGATGTGCCAGATGTGCCCATTTCGGAAATTCATTCCTCATCAGTGACACTAAGACCGAAAAGATTGATAATAAAAACCATAAGCCAAACAGCTGGAAATTAATGAATCTAAAGTTCCAAATTTATATAAATTCAAATCCAGCTAAGGTATGCTTTACATGAGGGAACAAACCTTAGTTTTAAATAAATTTTACAATTTAAGGCAGCTGAAAATTTTGCTAAATGGTACATTTTCTGAAAGTACAAAGTACTGCCTACTGAGTTACGGATACCCTCAGGGAGTTTTACTCTACCAGCAGCGGCACCCGCTCAGGAGTAGTAAATATATAACACAAATTTAAGTTGAATTTTGATGTGCCAGATGTGCACATATCGGAAATTCATTCCTCATCAGTGATACTAAGACCGAAAAGTTTGATAATAAAAACCATAAGCCAAACAGCTGGAAATTAATGAATCTAAAGTTCAAAAATTATATAAATACAAATTCAGCTAAGGTATGCTTTGCATGAGGGAACAAATCCTAGTTTTAAACAAATTTTACAATTTAAGGCAGCTGAAAATTTTGCTAAATGGTACATTTTTGACAGTACAAAGTACTGCCTACTGAGTTATGGATACCCTCGGGGAGTTTTACTCCACCAGCAGCGGCACCCGCTCAGGAGAAGTAAATATATAATACAAATACCAGTTGAATTTTGGTGTGGCAGATGTGCACATTTCGGAAATTCATTCCTCATCTGTGACACTAAGACCGAAAAGTTTGATAATAAAAAACATAAGCCAAACAGTTGGAAATTAATGAATCTTAAGTTCCAAAATTATATAAATCTAAATCCAGCTAAGGTATGCTTTGCATGAGGGACAAACCTTAGTTTTAAACAAATTTTACGATTTATGAGATTACTAGTTGTTCAATTTTAGAGCATTACTGTTTGGCTGTTTTTTTCAATTTTCTATAATGTGCTTTTTTGACTGATTTTTTTTACTGTTATGTCTATATTTTTTCAGTTACAATACATTCGTTTCATTTTAAAAGTGTTTGTAAAAATAAAAATTTTAATGAAAATGGACTCCAAAGTCCCCGAAAGTATCCTTATTTGAGTAGTCATCGCTTTGTGCCAACAGAAAATGTTTCATATACCAAGATTCTTAGTCGTCTTAATCTTTGAAACATGTTAAAAACTAAGGTTTGTTTTTTACCTGAAGCATAGCAATCCTTAGTTGGATTTAAATTCATCAAACTTTGAGATTTTGGATTAAATAATTTCAACTCTTTAGCTTTTATTTTTTATGTATCAGCTTTTTCGACCCTAGTGTCACTGTTAAGTGATTTATTTCCGAAATGGGCATTTATCGCACATCAAAATTACACAATTGTTTTTGTAAGCTATTGAGCTTGGTTTACAAGAACCTAATGTCAGAATTGCTATTACGGTGAAATGAACTGATTTTAGAAAATGCATGTAGTAGTTAAAACATACAAAAGGAAAAGGAACACAGATAAATCGAAAATTATATTTGTGATTGTTATGTGAACATATACAATTTTTTTCTACTTATTCTATATAATTTTCATGTACCTTAAATTCTGCTTTGATTCTTTTATGTTGATTTCCAATTGTAATAAATTCGTCCTTTGATAAAGATGTTTCTTTGAATTCAAATGATTCCAAAAGAGCCTCATGAAGAAAAATATACTGCTCCTGATTAAATGAAAAATGTTTAATTAAGCTCAATATCTAAATATTATAAAGTAAATGTTATGTTTTACATTGAAATGCTTCTCTGAAATTTCTAATTTTATTGGAACCTTATATTTATGAGGAAGGTCAGAAACAGTTAAAAATTATGAATAAATTACCTTTTTTGGACAGCTAAGAAAAGTGTTTTTAGTAAATGGCTTATGTATCGTTATTAATTAATCTGTTTAGCTTTGAATTAATAAAATATAAAAATACACTTTTATCTCATGGCTTTTTGTTAGTTCAATCTGTGTGACAGTTACTTAGACTATTTGAGATACATTCTGTACAATCAAGTCCTTATGAAAAGAACAAAGATATATTGGAATCATCCAGAAATTAAATATATACACTTAGTATTGCTACTCCTTGATAACATTCAAATAACTACTGCCTTTCTATCATTAGCATTCAGTTTTGATCTGTTTTCATTAGAAAGAATCAGGTAATATTTCAAATTTTATCTCGATTTTAATCTGGCTAGGTACTTTTCATGCACAAACTCAGATGTTTGATTGAAGTATTGTTTTATTCATATGATATAATAATATCAACCCTTGACATGTATCATACTACACACTTAAGCGTGATATGGAATCAACAGTTCGATACAAACATATCATATCGATTTAACCATGATTTTTCTTTTTCATTCACAAATTATACCGACATTTGGTCCTTTAAAATTTTCATTCCAACTAAAGTAGAAGATATATTCCTTAAACTTCCAATTGAAGTAGAAAAGTTTTGCTCAAATTAACATAAACATAACGTCATTGAAGATGGTGGTCGATATAAAAATATCAAGGAATAAGCAAAGTCGACGCCATTGATCTCAACTGAAATCTAGTTATTACGGTACAGATTAAGGTGCCATCATTATTTTTCGGGCGTTTAAAGCGCGGCAAAACAATGACTGGAATTTATATCGTACGTTTAACGTACCTTTGTTTGTACCATGCTCATCCTATTCTTTCTCATAACCTTGACATACTCAAAGACGTCAACTGTATCATTTGTTTTTCCGTATTTATACAAAGCATCTAAAGCAATAAAGGTACCAGTTCTGCCAACGCCTGCACTAAAACAGAAATACAAATATCTATACCAATGTTTACCGTCAAATTTCTATGTTCAACGATAGGAAAATCATTTCATCCTTCTCCGTCTGATAATCGGTGCATTATTTAAAAGCCCGTCCTTATAAACTTTATACTGGGTATTAATTATAGAGTCCAGGTATAATTTTTTTCTCAGCACGTTTTCCTATTTTTATATTATTACGGATTTTCCTCTGAAATTTTAAGGTAGACGATTTAAAGCTTCATAGCATTATTTCCTAACAAAATCTTTATGAACATATGCTGAATGTCATAGAAATTTTAAATAAAACTGACCACTGATCGTTAATTGAAATTGTTACCTTTGTCTATCAAACAAATTTTCTCATCAGATAATAAAAAAACCTACGGTATTATATATTTCATTTTCACAGCATTATTTCGTTACCTGCAATGCACTACTGGTGGTCCAAGCAAATCTGATTTAGTCTTCATATAGTTTCTGTGAAACAAAATCAGTTGTGTAGGATCTGGAGTACCATGATCAGGCCAAGTTGTAAAATGTAGATGATGGATATTTCTAATTTCACCTGTCTGTATGGAAAAAGGACAGATGAGAGCGATGTTACAAATGCAGTGTTATTGATGTTTTGAAATTGTTGATCACTGATTACCATGTCGTATCGATTATTGTTTAAAACCGCATTTGCATAATTTTATCCATTTTAAATATTGTATCAAATATTGCATCAATCTGACAACATTATTTTTCCGTTTACTAAGTTTGTGGTATGTCTTTGATCATATTTACCTTTCTTTTTTATTCATTTTGATTTAGAGCAATATTTTCTAATAAATTAACTATGTTAAGATTCAAGACATCAACATTTCTTCTATAGTGGGACTGTTTCAAAATAATTTTTGTTTTATTCTTTTGTTATAATCACGAGTGCATGTTATGAAATTTCAGTTGGATAACAATATTTCATTGCAATATTTCAAATATTTTACATTTTCGCTTTGCGTTATACACATACTTTTTGGTGTGTAACGTTGAGCTGTCGATTCGTAAAATAGAGACTTTCAAACTCCGAATCCAAAGTAATCTTTAAATCGCCATGTACTTGAACTTTGGAGACATCTGGCCAATATTTAAAGCATTTATTCTAAAAAAAATTTGCTAGACATCTAAATGTAATCCTTATGTTTGTGACATATATTTGATCGTGTACGATGGATTTAACTGAACTGATAGTGTTTATGGTCATTGCATTTTCAGCAACATTTTTAATTTAGTGTACGAGAGTTAACGAACCTTGTTTTAGTTTTTATACAAAAGTAAAAAATATATGACTAAATCAATACTACTTATCACTATGATGCCAACTTATAAATACAGCTAATATGTTAATATCTCCATCTCATATCGTTGAACGAAGAAAAAACATGAAAACCTTGCATAAGTTAAGAGTCACAAACGTCAATAAATATTGTTTAAATTATTTTTATAATGGAATAACAAAAGACAAAGAAATTATAAACAATGTTGAAGTTTAATTACTTAACGGTGCCAAACCATTTACATTTTGTGCAAATACAGTTTTACCAAATAACGTTTCAAACATTTTATTTTGATAAAACAGTAATAAAATGCACACAGAAGTAGTTTTCCTCGGTTTAATATATATATATATATATATATATATATATATATATATATATATATATATATATATATATATATATATATAAATTTACTGTTTTGTATATGTATTAATTTTATAACAGGTGTTTGATTGATTAACAAAACATTGTTATATTCTTACAATATAATCGACAATAAAAAATACCTTTCCTTTTTCCATAGGATTTGTAAGCATAACTATTCTTCCACTCTTTATCTGCCATATCATCCTCCAAAAATCAATAACGGTAGTGGTTTTTGGACCTATAATGAAATTTATGACGAAAAAACTATTCAAATACACGTGTATGATCAATAAAATTAACTATGTAATGTTAAAATTAATGTTAAAAGGGTGATATTATAAATGATTTCTTACATGTGATTTTATAAAATGTCATCTATAGGATATTACAGACAATGTCAAACATGTAATATTGTAAAAATATTGTTAATATAATAATAGATAATGTCAGGTTGATTAAACTTTGTCAACCCTGATATATTGATAATGATGCCATCTTTTTAATTTTAGAAATCATGCAGTCCATGTGCTATTATAAATACTATTGTAAATGACATATTATAAATAATGTCATTAATGTGTACTGTAAATATTGTCATTTATGTGAAATTGTAAACAAACGTACATTTGATTTTGTAGGCCATTTTATTAATGTAATTTTATAAATGATATCTAAATATACATATCTTATCATAAAAAGTGTCTTTTATTTGATATCTAAAATCAAATATACAGAATTATTTCAGTAAAAAGTACATTTTCTTAGTTCATTTAAGGTAAGCACTATAACAATGAAAAAAGATTTTGGTGAAATTGCAGAAAGTAGACAGGAACATCCCCATAATATAAGAACAAACGACAGGACAGACACAAGTTCCTTAGTGTCCTTTACACATATTTGAAATATATTTATGAATAATATACCTTGTGCTGCTACATAAATGGATTTGTCACGGTTATTTACGCCCTGAAAATAAAGAAGAGATATAAAGAATGATTTTGTAGAGGGACAACACATACCTGAAAATCTTAAAATTGTACAGTTTGATACTGTATGCCTTTTTGTTAGGTACATTTTAAAAACCTAAAAAAAACACAAATTTCTTCATATTTTTTTCTTGGCGCATATTAAAAAATCTTCACAAAAAACTCACAGCTTTGAGAAGCAAAATGACAAGCTTCTACATGCGAGACTTAAGTTCGAATGTGTATTAATAATCTTACAATTTCGGCATAATGACATTTGATATTTAGGTCTATTGAATTTCCTTTACCATAGAAGTGTTTTTGTTAACATACAAACATTAACATTTAGGTTTTTTGTTTTGTTCTATTTTCGTGTTTTTTTTTCGGACCGTCATACTTTTTTTAAGGTGAAAGTTTTTCTCTTGGTTTTGGTAGGTTATCATCACCTTACGCGTTTGTCGAATAAAAGGTTTATTAAGAAGAAACTGTCTAAGACTTATACTTACATCAATGTAGTTTGCATTAATATAATCTGAGTTTGGTACCCCAGGCAGAGTCTCTAGAACAACTCTCGAGTGATCATCTGTAATGTAATGATAATCATGAAATAACAATTTACCTTTTATATAGAGAAGAATTCTTCGAGAAATTAATTAACGAATAACAAGCGTAAAATAGATTTTACAATTTGTTGACATTTAGACAGCAAAATTATAAAAAAAAATTACAGAACTCCTAATACAACCACATACCCATTGGTCTTAACGCTTGACCTGAAAATATGTTCCAAATCACTTTGCAAATTATAATAGACAATAATTGTAATCACAGAAACTTTCAAGTTTTACCAAGTTTGGAACTGCCACAATACTTAATAAGAAATATTAAGTCAATGGATAATTTTCAGAACTCAGTAACTTATGCATCTGTGACCTTGTCCTTTCAATACAGAACGAAAAAATATATTTCAAAATTATAATAATATCTAAACCTACGATTTTCAAACATACATGTCTGTATAAAATCAAGATAACTCACAATTTCATTTTCTTATGCAGGTTTTACCTTGACCTATAACCCTATGATCTTGAATCAAATATACAACTAGTTGTAATATCAATACCTACAATTTTCTAAAATACATGTCAAAACAAAAATTTTAAGGTTTTCAAGATAATTAAGATTTTCATTCATATGCAGCTATAACGTTGACATTTGAGTGATAACTTTTAATCATGTATTAAAATGATCTCTGTATTGATACCTTCAACATTGTAATACGAATCAATAATAGTTTTCAATCTCCGTGCACAGTTATGAACTTGACTTTTGATCCTGTGACCTTTGAACAAAATGTCAATTATTTGATTGTCATATCAAAACAACATTCTTAAAGAATGCACATAATTAATGTTAATGGTTTTTTGATAATTAACAATTTCAATCTTCTTCAAAGCTATGACAATGAACTTTGAACGCATGACCTTGAACCATAAAATAATGATTGTATCATTATCTACAATATTTTAATATACATGTCAAAACAAAAAGTGTATGGTTTTCAAAATAATTCACAATCAAAACCCACAATGCATCTATGACCTCGACCATTTAAACTATGACCTTAAATCATATATCAAAATGGTTGGCATACAAATACCTACAGTATTCTCATATACATTCTTATATAAAAGTTAATACTTTGCAGATTTATTGTCATATATACAATTTTAAGCCATTTCCTCACACAATGTTTTGCCATTCCTCAAATTTTTAGCCCCAAACTTACTATTTGTGCAAATCTGAAACTCAATTACTTACGAATATTATGCATGAAATAAGTTAGAAATATCAGTTCAGATTTTTAATGATTTTTAAAGTTGCTTTATGTGTGGAAATCTGAAAGACCTTCATTTAGACATCATGGTACACAAGTTTAATTAAATTTGACTCAGTGGTTTTGGAGGAGATGATTAAAATTTTAAGTTTGCGGACAAAGATGGATTGCAAAAACGCATTTTAACTTCTAGCTAAGGCGAGTTAAAGGTGTTGTATATTGTCTTGAAGATATAGTGACTATAACTCTATCACAGAAACAAGTACTTACAAGGAAATATAGCAAGAAATCTGTTTTTGTCTTTGTTTTCTGTTTTCTCCCCAGCAGTGGTAGGGATACCTGGGTCGTTTTTTATATCCTATAATTAAATAATGAACCGAAAAACATAAATAATAACTATGTTAAAATTATTATCTAATGAAAAATCGAATGCCATAAAAACAATTATACCAACATACCAGTCCTTGTCCAAATGACAAAGAAAAAAAATAAAAAGGTACGTAAAGGAAGTAAAAAAAGGTAAAAACATCTTAATTTGAGATCTGGAAAAACCTTTTCAAAATCACTTATCCGAAAACTAAAGTATGAAGATAAACGATGACAATATTCTATGATAAAAGCCAATAAAACATTATTGTATTGTTTAAATCCGTTTCATACTTCATATTCCTTTTCTAGATCCTCTTCAACTGTACTTTGCAAAAGCCTGGTTTTTAATTCTTTTATTGATATATTCGTATTTGTTCGTGGTTCGAGGTTTGCATATTCAATTTCATTTACTTCAGCATTCTCCTGATTTTTTGGTCCCTTATCCCCAATTACGCCTAATTCTATAAAAATACAGAAATAAAAAGGCATAAAGAAACGATTTTTAAAATTATGTATTAAGAAATAATAAATGAATATTTCAATTTATTTTAATGAGCGGGTAAGGCAAACAAAACTTTGTCGAAGCAAATGAACCTTTTTTATGTATTTTATAATACAAACCATTTACGTACAAAGAAGATAGCAATTTAGTAAACAAAAGAAAAGGAACAATTAGCATACTGAAAAAAAAACCTGAAAAGGTGGAGATATGATGAATCGGACAGAACAGCATTCTTATTGCCAACGCATTTAAACTTTAACTAAAATCATCTTGCACTTTAGAAACCTTAATGACTTAACATAATATAGGCAGTAAAATAATCATTTTTTATTGCTTTTAATAATTTTATTGGATAAAATATCAAGAAAAAATATTTTGAAAAATTACGAACCAGAAAAGCCGGCGTTGAAATCTCTTATACTATCAATATGATTTCGATTATTTTGCTTATCCTTTTTTACCCCTCTGAAATACGAAGAATCAAAAGCTAGAAATTGGAAGTAAGCAAATTTATTAAAATAACTCGAAAATAATGGCCTTTTCAAATTTTATATAATTATTTCATTGTGTAGTTTTGGCTATGACAACAGCTCACTTGAACTGATATTTAAAATATTTAACTCGCTTAAACATAATAATTACTTTTAGTTTAAAATAAGAATATAATGATTGGTTATTTTCAAAAAAAAAAAAAAAAAAAAAAAAAAAAAAAAAAAAAAAAAAAAAAGTGAGATGTCTACTACCTCCGTTTTTTATACAATACCAAACCGATTACTATTACTGCAACAACTACTCCTGCAGAAACAACACCGGCAATTACACCAGTATTCGGCTCCGGAGCTGAATCTATGAAAAAGACAGAAGATGCATGTGTTAGGGGGATAAAAATCATTCAAGATTGTTCAAGAATTTGAAAATAAGTAATACAAAACCAACATGAGTAATATTTTTTGTCATTTTCTATGCTACTTAAAGAAGCAGTAATTATATTCACGTACGTCTTCGTATATTCTAAGCATAATATTTAACGTTGGTATTTTCGGACCGAGGAATTTGGTCGGTTTTCAGAGGGGTCGGCATTAAGAGGGCCTTATAAATCCGGTAGTCCGATCCGGTCCGAATCTCTTCCATTTCAGAATTTAATCAAACGGTGCATTGACAAAATACGTAAATGTCAATACATTCATATAAGCACTGATCTTACATGTAATTCTTGAACTTAACAAGTACCTTGTGCATAAATCCAAAGCTTACAAACTGGCAGATTATCGTACAACTCTACAATATCCAAAACGGATACACGTGTGCTGCTTGCGTTAGTCAAGCACACAAGTTACTGTATCCGGTTGAAAAAAAAAGAATTATGTTTTCAAAATATATCTTGTTTACGCTATTTACAACATATGAAGCAAAAATATTATCAAAATCACTTAAAACGAGGACCGATTCGTTAATTACAAGCATATTCAGAATCTCTAGTGAACAGTTTCCGGATCAAGGTGACGCGAATGTTTTGATATTAAATAGTAATAATGTTTTAAATAGTCTAAATAAAAAGAGAGAAAATAATGATTTTTTAAATAAAAAAATATTTTTTGCATTGTACGGGTGATATAAACATATTTTTTATAAAGCTTTTTGATCATATTCAGGTGAGGGGTACTTGACGGATAAAAACCTCTAAATAAAGAAATTAAAACCCTCAGAAAAAAATCATTGCAATAATGAAATAATCGATCGATAAAGGAAATAAATTAAAATAGATTGAATTAATTAGAATAAATTCAAGCATATCGTCACAGGTAATCTTGCTACCAGTACAATGATGTGCGCATTACGATACGTTGTTTATTTAGAAATCGGATTAGCAGATAGAAAAGCACCTGTTCGTTCCGTTTCATTAATGCATTACGACTCCCAAAGGCCGGTTTTTGGAAGTAAATTATTAAGATGTTATATGATTTCGGCACTTAAAAAGGCCGGTGTTCGGAATTCAGAGGGACCGGTTTATAAAAGTTTATTTTAATATAAACAAAGAATGATAAATTCGGGACCGGTCCGGCGTGTTCGGTATATGGAGGTGATCGGTTTTTTTTAGAAAGGCCTGTATTCGGAAGTTGCAATATATATAATATATATATATATATGTAGAATATAATAAAATATATAAGTACAACACGATTTTGTAAAGCATTAGCGCTTTCATTTCATCGTCAGACGTTTAACATAGTGTATAGACTGTAAAGCGTCTGAAGATTTAATAAAAGCGCTAATGCGCTAATTAAAAAAATAATATGTATATCAAGCGAAACAGTAAATATATATTACTTTATCTCAAATGTGTTGCAATGTGGTTCTTTCTGTTGTATAGTAAACCATTTTAATTTTATAAACTATTTTAAAGCAGTCACTTTTTAATTAAAAAACAAACCTTGTTGTACTTTTTCACTGCATGTGCTTCCTTTCCAACCCTCTCTGCAACCTTGAAAGTTACATGTTCCAAAAACGTTGTGACAAGAACCAATTAGACAATGACATTCACTGGCACACTGATAACCAAACGTCCCGTTTTCACATTCTATTGAATAGATTTTGAAAATAATTTATTTATTTTATAAAATTAATTTTCAGAACAATGCGCATGCTTTCTAAACAGTAGTTAATATTGTTTAACACAAAGTTCCTTATTGTAAGTAATAGTCGCAATATCAAATATTAAGTTTCTTAAGTTTATTTTGCTTGTTAAGTTTAAGTGCTATTTTGATGTTTTTTTCAACTTTTTATTTTCAAAATTTCATAATTATGATATTGTCAAAAATCAATTGATTAACCAAAATTGAACTTATATGAAACTTTAAGGTCTTTTAGATATGTTTTAGGGTTACAATAAATATACTATTTTCAATACAGTTCCATTTTATGAATTTTTGATGTATAAGGAAACCACTGCACTCGACGGGATTTTTTTGGTAAACTTTTACCGGTATTTCTAATAATTGCATGTCTCACGTTCAGTCTAAAAATCCGCATTTGGATATGTTTAAGTTGTTGTTCCCTTAATTGTTGAAGTCGGATATTATACTTTATGACAAAGACTGGTGGGTTTGTGTTGGACATGACTCAAAGAATGTACTTTCAATACCAAAAAATCAAGGTGAACAAGCCGAATTGCAAGTTCATATTCTAAATGTTAGGTACACGTACCAAAAAAGTTTGATATCTTTAAGAATTAAGAAAAACATTTGCTTGAGTTACAATTCAAGTTCAAATTTTGTCTTTGTACACTAAATTTGAAAAATATCATCTTACATGAAAATTATCTCTTTTAAGCAATAATATTAAATTTTATGTATATGCTTGCATATATTAACCTCATATTTGGTATGCTAGTCTATCATTATAATTAACGTAATTTATGTAAGTTTCAATGCCGATCACAGAATTTGGGCGAAATTATGGCACTTATATTTAATAAGATATGGATCAAAATGATTTTTTGCAGATCGTTGTTTTACAAAATTATGGTCTTCCAACTACCCAAAATAAAAGTTACCTCAAATTTAACTTGATGCCGTGTTAAAATTTATGAAACAAAATTATCATAGGAAGTGCAGTCTACCTAAAAAATTACACAAAAATATCAAATGCACTCACAAAATCTTATTGGATCCAAAACAGTATTTTCTTAGTCCAAGGCCATCAAATTTCAAACAAAATCAATGAATCGAAACAAAACTAAAATTTGATCGTTTTCCATGGTGGTAGACTGGCATACTAAATATGAAATTGATGTTAAAAATCTTATGATTCAAATATTTGTTTGATGTCAAAAGCCTATAATTGTGTCAAACATCAGTAAACCGAACCGAAATTTAAATATGAACTGTAAATCATCATAGTACACTTGCATATTCAATTTAAAATAAATATCTGCAGGCATTTAGAAAAAAATCGGAAAATTTATAATTCAAAGAAAGTTTCAAAGTGCAAGTACCCTTACTTTCAACGAAATCAGTGAACCAGAACGATATTCTTGGTCTACGACTGAAAATGATATTCAAATACCAAATCTGAGTTCAAAATATACAAGCGTTTAGCATTGTCACACGCACGCACTTCCTTCCGCATCATTTAATTATTAGCCGCGTACAACTTCGTTGCAACTCAGCTGAAAAACCACCCGTTAATAATACTTTACTCTCAGTGCATGTTTCTCCTATGTAACCGTCTCTACACATGTCATCATTGCATATTCCTGTCTCGGGATTACAGGTGCCCGCTTTACAGAAACACTTTGAGGAACAATTACTTCCAAAAGAATCTTTATCACAAACTGAAAAAAGTAATGAAACTCAATAACAAAATCACACAAAAGCAAAATGGGTATAAATATTTAAATAATATAAATATAAATATAACAACTGAATAATATGAATGTACTTACGGTAGTAAATCTTTTAAATGATGAATGCTACCTTATATTCCTTATATAGGATCACGTTATATTCCAATGAAACTTAAGTTTCTGCAAAGAAACCACCTTCCTCTTTAAAGTTTCTATACCGTTATCCAGACTATAATTATTGCCCAGGAACATTAAAATCAGAGAAAAATCTGAGTTCATTGAATTTCAATATTACAAAACGGTGAAAAATCTGTGTATTGCTTGCTTTTAAAAAGAATAATTTTATCGTTAATAATACAAAAAGTACACTACTAGACTCCTTTTTCCAAGATATTCAGTGTTTGTCCAAACTAGAAACAACAAGTATTTAGTGGTTCATTTACGTGTTTGTTGTTTGGTTATTTGGTGTGTGTAACAGTTTTTGTTCTTGTTGTTTGAGAAGAAGATGAAACCTCCAATCTGCTTTTATTTTTTAACATCGTAGGTAGACTAGTGATTTTGGAACTTTAGATTCATTAATTTTCAACTGATTGGTTTATGTGTTTTATCTATCAAACTTTTCGGTCGTAGTGTCACTGATGAGGAATGAATTTCCGAAATGTGCACATCTGGCACATCAAAATTTAACTGGTATTTGTGTTATATATTCAATCAAGTAATCCCCTCTCCCTCTGTATATTTGTTGTGTATGTATACAAACAGCTTTATCTGTTAAGAGTTGCATGCAAAGAGGACAATGATGCATTTGCCAAGTAAGCCGACAAATTTATATAATAGCCAATGACTAAACATATACACTTTCAGTAGCTTATTCATTGTAAACTACGTTATTTCGTCAGCACCAGATAACAAAATGCAATTTAAAAGAAGATACTTTCGCATAATTAATTTACAAAGAAATAGAAAATCTGGTGTCATTTAAAACTATTCTTGTTGTTATTAAAATTGTAACATGTTCAAAATAAAAGAGAACTAGAACGGTCCTTAAATGAAAAAAATATCCACAAATTAAAGTAAAATAGATTTTACCTTATAGCAAATATAATATATAATATATAAAATTTAAATATGTTCGGTACAATTATACCTACCAATGCTGCAGTTCTTCTCCAGGTATCCGGGTTTGCAGCCAGGAATATCGCATATGCCAGTTATATTGTCACAAGTTCCATTTAAACAGTTACAGGTGTTACAATCTGGGCCAAATGTGTTAACATCACATTCTTTTTTGAGAAGAAAAATATATTGCTTATTATTCGCAAATAATAAATATTAATATTAAACATGAAGACGATAGTCTTTCTTCTTGCTTTTATATATGCGATATATCTATTAGCTAAAATGAAAGTTAAAATAAATTGGTATGTTACGTTTCTTTACAAATGGCTTCAAGGATTGGAATAATGAGCTTATGCCTATTTGGTAAATTTACTATACTTTTCTGACTAGTAGAGGTTGGTTTATCAAACATATGACGGGCGCAAAAATGTTTTTTAAGGTAGTATCTATCTGAAGGACATAAAATTCGTCATAGATTTTTATCCTCAATCCTATATAAAAATATTAACGTCCATTCACTGACAATTTAATAGTTATGCTTTGCAGAATTTTGTCTTTTCTCTTTAAAAATAATAATAATTATTACGCGTTTATATGATGACTGATAGGACAGGATTCTGTAATGCTTTTAAAGGCTTACCAATTCTCCCTTTGAATTTTTAAAGGCCTACAAATTCTCCCTTTAAATTTTTCAGGAAGAGACATATTTTGATAATCTCTAAATGTTACAAAATATATCAAAAATAAAAGTTTTGGTCAGGGATTCGTATTTGAATTACTTTAAAACCCCAAACTCCTGCAAAATTTTACGAGGCCCAGTTTTTTTCCGAACCGTTTTCCAGTTTTTATAAAAAAAAAAAAAAAAAAAAAAAAAAAAAAAAAAAAAAAAAAAAAAAAAAAAAAAAAAAAAGATTTGATTGTTTTCAAAATCGAATCAGATCTCAATAATACAGGCATATGTTTTTTTCTGTTAAATTTGTTTAAATTAGTTGAAATACAAATTAAAATAATATTTTAAACAGTAAAGCTAACATTTAAGAAAAAACAATCTGCTTTTATCATGCTTGTTCGTAGTAATCTGTACGTGTGTGATCACTCTGTAGGAAGAAAAGCAAATAGAAATATTTCTATTTATTGTATCGAGATTGTACTTCAAAGCATTATTTATCACGAAAAATCAAAGCATTTCTTAATAAAAAAATCTCGTGATGATTTAAATTCACAAAAGATTACTATTAAAACGTAAATTTATCGAAAAATATATTAATTTTTTTAAACAAACCATTCAAACTTACCTATACTACAGTTATTTCCTTTCCATCCTGGTTTACACCCTGGTTTAAAGCAATGTCCATCTGTATTATTACAACTACCGTCTTTACAGTGACATGTGCTATTGCACTGAAAACCAAATGTGTTATTCATACAGGCTAAAATAGACATATATATATAAATTATTAAATTTGCCGCTTTAAGTCTCTTAAGTTTAACGCTGTTTATAAAAAAGTAAATGAATGTATCAGGTACAATGTCCTCTACAGCAATCTGGTCAATTCATTTGCTGTATGTGATAGGCACATACACTAGTATGCTGACACAACCGTACACAGTGTTCTCTTAACATGTGTATGTAATAAATATAAATGCAAAAAGGTTTTTGTGTAAAATATTAACATACGTGAACTACAAGTTTTTCCCTGCCATCCATCTTTACATCCAGGCATGTTACAATCACCAGTCGTCTTATTACACGAGCCAGCAAGACAATGACATGTAGAATTACAATCCATTCCAAATTCATTGTGATTTGAATCACATGCTAGAAAAAACAAAAACAAAACAAAACAAAAAGAATTGATTGATAGCTGGATTAATGGTGTTTAAATCCATGTTTTAACGTGGAAGAGGCATAATTTGATAATCTCCAAATGTTACAAAATATATCAAAAATAAACGTTATGGTCAGGGATTCGTATTTGAATTACTTTAAAAGCCGAAAATCCCTGCAAAACTTTACAAGGCCCAGATTTTTTTCCCAACCGTTTTCCAGTTTTTTTTTTTTTTTTTTAAAAAGCGATTTATTTGTATTGAAAATCGAATCAAATCTAAATAACACAAGCATTTCCTGTTAAATTTGTTTAAATTATTTGAAATAAAAATTAAAATAATATTTTAGCAGTAAAACTAACATTTAAGTACAAACAATCTACTTTAACCATGCTTGTTCGTAGTGATCTGTACGTGTGTGATCACTCTGTAGGAAGAAAAGCAAATAGAAATATTTCTATTTATTGTATCGAGATTGTACTGCAAAGCATTATTTATCATGAATAAACAAAGCATTCAAGAAAAAAAAAATCTCGTGATGATTTAAATTCACAAAAGATTACTATTAAAACGTAAATCTAGCGAAAATATATTTATTTTCTTTAACAAACCATTTAAACTTACGTATACTACAATTATTTCCTTTCCATCCTGGTTTACACCCTGGTTTAAAGCAATGTCCATCTGTATTATTACAACTACCGTCTTTACAGTGACATGTGCTATTGCACTCAAAACCAAATGTGTTATTCATACAGGCTAAAATAGACAAATATATATATAAATTATTAAGTTTGCGGCTTTAAGTCTCTTTAGGTTATACCCTGTTCATAAATAGTAAATGAATGTATCAGGTACAATGTCCTCTACAGCAATCTGGTCAATTCATTTGCTGTATGTGATAGGCACATACACTAGTATGCTAACACAACCGTACACAGTGTTCTCTAAACAGGTGTATGCAATAAATATAAATGAAATAAGTTTTTTTTGTTTTCCAAAATATTAACATACGTGAACTACAAGTTTTTCCCTGCCATCCATCTTTACATCCAGGCATGTCACAATCACCAGTCGTCCTATTACACGAGCCAGCAAGACAATGACATGTAGAATTACAATCCATTCCAAATTCATTGTTATTTGAATCACATGCTAGAAAAAACAAAAACAAAACAAAACAAAAATAATTGATTGATAGCTGGATTAATGGTGTTTAAATCCATGTTTTAACGTGGAAGAGGCATAATTTGATAATCTCCAAATGTTACAAAATATATCAAAAATAAACGTTATGGTCAGGGATTCGTATTTGAATTACTTTAAAAGCCGAAAATCCTGCAAAACTTTACAAGGCCCAGATTCTTTCCCAACCGTTTTCCAGCTTTAACAAACCATTTAAACTTACGTATACTACAGTTTTTTCCTTTCCATCCTGGTTTACACCCTGGTTTAAAGCAATGTCCATCTGTATTATTACAACTACCGTCTTTACAGTGACATGTGCTATTGCACTTAAAACCAAATGTGTTATTCATACAGGCTAAAATAGACAAATGTATATAAATTATTAAGTGTGCCGCTTTAAGTCTCTTTAGGTTTAACGCTGTTTATAAATAGTAAATGAATGTATCAGGTACAATGTCCTCTACAGCAATCTGGTAAATTCATTTGCTGTATTTGATAGGCACATAGACTAGTATGGTGACACAACCGTACACAGTGTTTTGTTTTTGTTTTTTAATTCCGGAAAGCCAAGCTTGTTTTTTTCGCTTGTCGAATTAACTGGATGGCCCAGTTTAATAACAGTTGTCACTGGAGAAGTCGCTTATAAATCATAGTATCCCATTGTCTAGGTTAAAATTCATAAGTACATTATGTGAAAAAAGCAATACTAAACAGATATTAGTGAAAATATTGACTTAGCGTTTCTATTCTTAAGGTCCGGATACTACTACATCCAACAATGTTATGTGTGATTGAAAATTTTATATCGTACTATAACAAACCAGACTATTTTGATGTAGTTTACCGAAAGATAACTTTTGAACTTTTTGTAAATAAAAGTTAAACAACGTGTTTTTCCAATGGGCAAATTTTCCATCCCGTCGAAATATTCTTTAATAAGGAATTGAATATTTAAAAATCTCTTTCTTTTTATGAATAGTAATAAAATTTTTAAAACATTTTTCGTGGTTTAACAAAAACGACAATATATATGTTATTTAAAAAATGTTTTGATTAAATTAGTATTGTTTATCAAATGGTGATTTTTAAAACTGTTTTATACCTGTGACAAGTTCTACATCTTAAAAATATGCGTGTTTACATTTGAAATGTTAGAAATATGAAAAAGAGATTGAAGCAATCAGCTAAAGTTTAAAACAAATATAAAATAACAAAAAACATTTTAAAACGGTTTAAGAACAATATTTACATGTACTACAATTGTCTCCCTTCCAACCAGCTTCACAACTAGGTATATCACAAATCCCATTCGTCCGGTTACAGGATCCATCTCGACAATGACATGTAAAGGCACAGTTAGGACCAAATTTGTTTTCAGTACATGCTAAAGCAGATACAATAATACAGATCAAATAAAGTAAAATAATTAATTCTTACCTATTGATTAATTAAAGACTATAATAGAAGGGTTACAATATTGTTTAAAAAGAGCCATTTTCCTTTATAAATCTTATTTTGAACTTTCATGTTATGAGATTCGTACCTTGTTGACAAAAACATTTTGTTATTTTTTCCGTTTTTTTAAATTAGAAAATATATGTCTTTTCTTGAATATTAGGACATTCGATGAATATTTGTTACTGTTGAAAAATGTGAACAAAATTGAAAATCAAGGTTTTAACTACGAAATGTTTAAACATAGGTATTCTACATTAAAACGTTAAATACTAATACTTATGTATTTACTTGGTCATACTCGGTAATTATATGTGATATTGGCTGTAGATAATTTTGAATCATTCAAGTACAAAAGAACAAAAGGTAATCAGAGGCATTAAGGTGTATAAGAAAATCGTTTGTTTTCTATAACACAATGTAATTGAATGTATAATTCATTGAAGAAAAGTTATGTACTACATGTATTACTTTTATTGCAGCTTGTCCCTTGCCATCCAGATTCGCATCCTTTTACAAAGCACGTTCCGTTTTCATAGAAACAACCTTTCTGTTCACAGTGACAATCCGATCTACAGTCTTTTCCGTATTTGTTTTGAGGGCAACCTATAAGTTTTAAAAAAAACATAATTTCAAATAATATTTTGGCTGCATTTGGCTGTTTTAAACCGAAATTAAGATTTGCAAAATATTATTATGATTTTTAAAAACTGGATATTATTTAAGTATTGTTTAATATTATTTGAATGAAATGAAATAAAAGTAAAATTTTTTATATATAATAACTGAATCTAAATTATTTTATCACGGATTTTCTTGAGATGTAGAAGAAGTTAACATTATGATTTCTATAAAACCTCTGCTACAGAGACTTAAAAACAATACAAAATAATTCTCATACATATAGTCGGTTTTTGAAAAGATCAAATCTTTACTTTGACAGTTCATTCGTTTCATTTTTGCGAGTATTTCTAAAAAAGCAGTGATACAGATGATATCAGAAAGACCAAAAAGTGTTTGCAAAAGCATGAAAGGCTATCCTGAGAAATAGGTTTTCTACAAAATGTAAAAATTTTTTTTTAAATCTATCATATTTTTTTATTGATGATCTGCTATGGAAAACGATACATTTTTCAAAATCAAACGCTTTTTAGCTTTTGCCTCAGAATTAATTAAACTAAATTTTATGATTATAATGAGTTAAACAAGAAGCCAAATACACCTGTATTTTACCAAGCGCATGGGAACACCAAATTGGAATCTAGCAATATGTTGCCTGTATATTGTTTGTTACATTAGGCTGAATCGCTAAATTTTTGAAATAATGTGGTTAATTTTTACAAGCTTTAAACCTTATGAAATTATCTAAAATGATATTCAGTTATGTTTAAATATTTGTCAAAGTTTCTACCATTATTTCGGTGTAAGCAGAGTCATTGGATTGAGTTACACCTAAAAGGTTTTGCCGGTTAATTACTTTATCTAAGATATATGGTTTAAGTTCAAATGATAATGTATACCTTTACTTTCTTTATTCATATGAATCAGAATTTTTACAGAACCTTGTCAAATCTGGAAAAAAGACTGTCGCTAAATCATTCAACTACACATACAGATATACAGATGACGTTCTTTCTCTAAATAATCACAAATTTGGGGAATATGTGAATGTCATCTATCCAAGTGAGCTTGAAATAAAAGACACGACAGATTCTCCATGTTCTGCTTCATATTTGGACTTATACCTCAATTATGACACCCATGAAAGGTTACATCTGAAGCTATACGACAAACGTGATGACTTCAATTTTTCTATTGTCAACTTTCCGTTTCTTTGCAGTAATATCCCTGCTTCTCCTGCGTATGGTGTATATGTTTCACAGTTAATACGGTACGGTAGAGCTTGTTCCCACTATGGGAACTTTCTGCAACGAAGCAAATTACTTACAATTAAATTGTTTACACAAGGATATTGCAAGCCTAGGCTAATCAGGGCCCTTAAAAAGTTTTATGGCCGTCATCACAATATTGTTGATAAGTATGTAGTCACTGTATCCCAACTTATACTGGATATATTTGACTTACCATAGGTCTTTGTTCCTTTCATTCTCAAAATTGACTTACACGTGACGGGTGTAGCTAGCTAAACAGGAGGTGCTTACCCTTCCGGAGCACCCGGCCTCACTTCCTTGATGGAAGTTCACGTGTATCACCTATTTTGCCAGTTTGCACAGTTTTTTACTTTGTTTTTGGGATTGTGATATGGACAAGGACTGGTATGTTTGTTTTTTATATATATATATATATATATATATATATATATATATATATATATATAACTTTTTGTAATATTGGCATTTGTTTCCGGTACCAACTAACCAGCAGAATGCTTTTATCATAAAAAAAATTTATTATGATACGAATTGATGAACTTTTTATTTGATTTATTTCTATACTACTTTTTTTAACATCAAAAGAAGAAATACTATGAATCACGTACAGTAGAGAAGTATTACGTTTAAAAAACTCTTTGAATAAATAAATAAGGACACGGAGATCCACCAGACTTGATTGAGCCAAAGTTTCAAATATTATGATACAATATCTTTTTGATTACTTGAGCTTGGTTCCCGGGTTGTCTCATGTGCTCGGATACTGTTCACTGCGTCTCTTACTGTCTAGGTTTGAATTTGACATGAGTCCCTATATCAAACATTTCGTTTGATTGTTTTTCAGATGGCACTTCAATTCCCATAAATGTTTTTAAATTTACAGGCTTAATAAATAATTAAATTAAAATTGATAAACTGGAAGAACCTTCATAGGGTTATAAACATCTGTAAATATGTGGAATGAGAGAGATTTTTAATGAGTTAGCACGATAAAATAATATTTGTTGATAAATAAAGTGTTTCGAATTATCGCAATCTTGCCAAGATAAGGATATTGCTACTATATCACGCAGTTTTCTTTCAAGACACTATTCAATGAATATAAGTGTAAAATTTTACCATATATTTGAACCTCACAAAGTTCCAATATAGGTCCATATCCATTATATCCTTTATCGTTTGATATCCTGACATAACGAGCAGGTCCTTTACATGCTTCTATAGTTACTATACTCGGTTGGTCTCCATGAACATCGTCTTTGTAACATGGTTGTTTACCTCCCGACTTACCATCAGCAATTTCAATTATTTGAAACCCGTTTAATCTATGTCCTATAATAATAATAATAATAATATATATATATATATATATATATATATATATATATATATATATATATATATATATATATATATATATATATATATATATATATATATATATATATCTTTCACCCCAGATAGAAATTTCAATAGAGATATATTTCAAGCACAAAGTACAGTTCACCCCCCTTTACAAAATAGCTAACACGTTTTTTTTTCCCGCGAAGATTTATCAATGAAATCAATTGTGTATCGATACTTTGAGAACCGCTTCAAACCCAAGAATCAGGCATACCTTTGCACAAACAAATAAACGGAACAGGTAATACTACAGTTTGAATTTAAAATTTAATTTTAAAAACTTTTTTTTCAAAATCAATAAAAAGTTTATTTCATATTACATTAATGTTCACATGACGTTATGTCAATATAACTTATGACGTCACGATTGTTCCTGACCTGTCTTCACACGTCACTTCCATCATATGTTGAAATTTTTTTTTATAGAACTTGTATATTTTGTGGTGCAAGAAATAGAATAAATCACTAATTATAGTGTCAGATATGGAAATCTCAACGCGCGTTCTAATATATCTAGTCCAGAACTCGGCAATCCTCGTCCTAGACCAGATATACTAGAACTCTGGTTGAGATTTCCCTATCCGGAACTACAAGTAGTGATAAATTCTTTTTATATATAGTTTACTATTAAAACAAAAGTGTTGAAGACAATAATTAATATGTATAATATGTATTAAGTTCTTTTAATAGTTAGAGCAATAAAAAGATAATAAAAAACGATTGAGAATGAAATGTTATGCATCATACAAAACTAATTAAAACGGGCCATATAGATTTAATGATATTGCTTCCTCGACAGCTCTTTTTAATCTTGACTAAGATGATTAAAAATGTTTACAATATTCCATAAAAAACGCGGATTTTAGAATAAATGTTAATGTGAACTAGTTATTAAGAAACAATAAAAACTTTATCACAATTCTTGTTGCATACATTCATCTTTATTTAAAATGTGACATTTGTATACTTTTGTATATCAAATGTGGTAATTAAATATAGCAGTATAAATCAAGATAAAATTGTAATAACATCAAACATTATATTGGTAGAATCTAAGTCGGTTACAAGAAATCAAAAACGACTAAAATAACTTTATAACAAAAATAACTAACTTTTGAAACGATGTGAAAAGTATATGGTTGATGTTATATAAAAATTATTTGTCTTAGTTAATTGAAAAAATCTGGGATTTCTGATAAATTCTATATTTTATGGAAAGTGCATTGTGTAATAGTTTGCTTTATTTTTGGCTGTTGTGTATTCTTGGTTGAGCTTGCTGTTTCCAAAAGCAATTTTAGTAACCAATATCGGTATTCTGTTGTAATAATATGAACCTCTATCTCTCTCTCTCTCTTCCTGTCTTTGTGTGTGTTGGAGGGGGGGTTAAATAAGTTTTTGTGACTAAATGGCTATAAAAACTTTAAAACTTCACTATATTTAGTCATTAGCTTTTATGGTTTAATTCACAGAAATTTCGTCATCAAGTTATTTCTAAAATGCCCAAACCTGAACTATAATGTATAATTATATGGTAAACATAAAAAGTATAGAATATTATAGTATATCTCAGAATAACGAGAACTATAACGTTTTGCCGACTAAAAGATCTAACGAAAAAGTGTTTTATTTTAACGACTAAGGACCCCGATATAACGACTTAGAATCTCGTTACAAAGATTTAAAATCTGGTTATTACTTAGAAGTATGTCGTAAAAATGACAAAATACCTGGTCACAACGATAAACTTTTTTCATTACAAGAAAGTAACGCCCATCAAGTAAAAATGTATCTTGTTATAACCACCTAGCATCTCGTAATAACAAAAATTATATAACAAATACCTGCTAAATTTAGATGTGCCATATACGCACATTTCGGAAAATCATTCCTCATCAGTGACACTAGGGGCCTAAAAAGCTTGTAAGATACAAAACATAAGCCAAACATTTAAAAAATAATGGGTCTTAAGTCCCAAAATTAAATCTTAATCCAGCTAAGGAATGTTTTGCAAAAGGGAAAAGTTCTTAGTTTTAAATAAATTTTAAAAAATTGAGACGGCTGAAAATTTTACTAAATGGTATATTTTCTGACAGCACAAAGTATTGCCTACTCAGTTATGGATACCCTCCGCGAGTTTGACTCCACCAGTAGCGGTACCCCCCCCCCCCCCCCCAGGGTATTAAATGTATAACAAATACCTGCTAAATTTTGATAAGCCATATGTGCACATTTCGGAAAATCATTCCTCATCGCTGACACTACTGGCCGAACAGTTTGCTAGATAGAAAACATAAGCCAAACAGTTAAAAAATAATGAATCTAAAGTCCCAAAATTATTTGAATCCGAATTCGGGTAAGAAATACTTTGCATGAGGGAACAGACCTTAGTTTTAAATAAAATAAAAAAAATAAGACGGCTGAAAATTTTTCTAAATGGTATATTTTCTGAAATTAGTCGATATAACAAAAACCTTTCTCGTAACATCGACTTAGCATACTGTTATACCATGTTCAATTTATTTTAATTTGGTGCTGAACTAGCGGCTGAACTGTTTCTATCAAAGTCGAGTATAACTTTTAGGAAAATTTTAATGTCTCTCTTGACTCTTCTCATCAAGAAAGAATTAGTAATTTTGTTTTATATTCATTTATTTTGTATTTTTTGTTTGGAATATAATATATTCATTTTTTTTAAAATAATTTTTTTATTTAAATATATTTGTATATTCCGCGAAATCAACACTTCAAGTTTACAAACAACAAATATTAACAAATAAAATTTAAAAAATTAGGAGAGAGAGAGAGAGAGAGAGAGAGAGAGAGAGAGAGAGAGAGAGCGAGAGAGAGAGAGAGAGAGAGAGAGAGATTATGCATGAAATAATGAGAATATCTACATTTTTGTGCATAATTGTAAATTGATAAAAAATAAACGCAAATTATTTTCAAATATAACCAAGGGAAGCGCGTCTTATTTACGGTACTGTAAAAATAATTTCAAACTCCCGACAACAGTCTTACACATGGAAATTCTCCTGTTTCTGCATTTGCTTAGTGCTGTCGAAATAAAATCTGATTGTTAACTGAATGAATAGACCAAAACATCGAAATATAAATAATTGAATAAATAAAAATAATCAAATAAATAAATAAATCTATAAATAAAGGAATAAATAAATCTATCCCTATTTTTAAAATCTTTAATGTTTGATTGGCTAGTTTCCTTGAAAAAACATGGCAGATGTCTCCTCCTTATTATTCACTTCAAATTTTACAATAAAATACTCAATGAATCAATGAATTATTCATGAAAAATAAATGGATATAAATAACGACAACTTTAAAAAATAAATACAGTAAATTGAGTTTCCAGTCAACATGTGTCGTCGTCAAGAGCGTCAGGAGTGGCCTCACAAACTTGTAAACTGTAATAATAATAATAATAATAATAATAACAATAACAATAATAATAATTTAAACATTATATACTTTATATATTTACAGTTATGCGCACATGAACATCACGTAACTTTCAATCTTATATAAACTAAAAGGAAACAAACGGACGTCTGTTTTTTTTGGTTCCGAAAAAAATCGGTTATTTTAGATGAAGAAGCTCTCAGTTTCCGCTTTATAGCATAGGTTATAATACCAGTTATGTGTTAATTATTAAGAATAAATATATTTTCAATACTCTTGGCTTTTCGTAATTTTTAAATTCTATTATCATTTATCAACTTCATATAACCTTGTCAAATCTACTTTTCAAACCGTTGATGTGACACTACATTGAAATTGATAGTATTTTAAAAGTAAATAAACCGTACAAGAGCTAGGTATGAAACGGATTTCAGCCCTTAAAGATCGAAACAGTATAACTAAAGATGTCTATGTCATGTGCTGATTTTGAATGCATTATTTTGGTAAAAATTTAAAATGTGTTGTGTAAGGTGTATCGTATTTTTGCATAAAATGATAAAATTTAGTATATTTTTTTCTTGCTTGTTTATATCCATAGACGAAATTTGTTTCAGTTTTCGATTTTAAATTCACTATGTCATAAAAAAATTTATTTACTATTGCTTTTCCGGTCACTGTAAATCCTTCTTGTACCCAATAAAAGCTTAGAACCTGTCATATATACCTCTCACCACGTGATACTTTAATTTCAATTCAGCATACGGTTAACCTCCGATACACCCTGCTAGTACTGTATCAACACATTGTTTTGTCAGAGACAAATTTCTAGGTGATTTGAGTGATAAGCATACCACAAAAAGCTTATAGCATTCCATAATAGATTTTTTTATTAAAATATATGCTGTGTGGGAAGACAAATAGTTTCTAAATTTGAAAACGGTATAGAAACATTCTGGAAATCATATTTTTAAAACTGCAAGTTTAATTTCACTTAAGTGGTATTTTTTCAGATAAAAATTGTCATAGTTTCCAATAATTTCAAACATATTGTTAAAATAAAATTTCAACCTATGTCTCGTTATTAATACATAAATATAACATTCATAAGAGGGTGATATTGCATATTTTCACCCTGAGGAACCATTGTCAACCGAGGCGAAGCCAAATGTCTTTCTCCAGATATTCTCTTAAACTGAGATTCTCTGTCACTTGAAAAAAAAAAAAAGATTACTATCTCAGGCTGGCCATTCACGGTTGTCGTCTAGGTATTCTTGAAACGCTTGCTAATGAATAAAATGTATATTAATAAAAGATCCTATCCATCAAACGTTTAGCTGCTGGTGATCGAAATGCGTACGGTTGTGTGATTTAGGATTCCTTTTGCGCATGTGATATTTTTTGTAATATTACCCGTTACCATAACTCCTAAATTAATGTTACCCTGAAGCACGCGCTATTATTTATTCTTAGTAAATCTAAGGGTGATATTAATTTATTTTCAAACAGTTAGTTATCCAATCAAATTACTTGAAAATTACATGAGGTATAATAAAAGTATTTATGCCAATGGAATCAAATAAGGTGTATCAATCTAACGATCTCAATAAAAAATTGGTAATCTAAAATAGTAAAAAAGACAATAAAAATGTGTTTTCTCAAACTTCCAAAATATTTGTTTTTTAAAAATAAACTTAGACTGGTCGATTTATATTTTTGCAAAAATAAGTACCAAAAGTTTTACAAACCATTCTAATTGTTTGAATTATTTTAGCAATTTAAAAGGTAAAAGGGAAGGAGGGATAATTATTTTAATATCTCGAAATAAAAAAGCATAAGCCTTTTCAATTTTATTTTATAGAAAGATATACTTACCTCTTGTGGATTAAAAAACATATGTAACCTATGAAAATAATTTTGTATTTTTAAAGTTCCATTTTAAATGGGATAATGTTGCGCACTTCGTTATAACAACTAATTCTTTTAATGTTCAAATGAAATGTAAAACATACTATAACACGTTTATTCAAATCTAGATCGATTGCATAAAAGCAATGTATCCAACTTATAAAAACAAACATGAAATTCTTTTGCAAGTTTATGAAGAAATTGACATAAGATTGTTTACAGATCGGGTAGGATTAATATATTCTACTGAAAAAAAACTTAAAACCCAAGGATAGTTATATCCTTAATGTTACATCTTTAATGTTATTTCAATGTTGGTAATGAAGTTTAATTTTAGCTATCTTTTTCATAACTTACAGCTAGTTAAAATATGACCGTGGTTTTACTAAGTATAGAATAATTATAATTTGATCAGATGTTAAAATACGAATTTAGATAAAAAATGAGTTAATGTTAAATCTGAACATATCTTTTCTCAATGAAAAACTTGCTTGCTTGCAAGTTACATGTAACATATACTGAAAGTTCAGTACAAAAACTATGCTAAGTGCAGGATTTGCACTTGTAACTCATAAAATTATTGTTAATCTTCAATAAAGTTCCCCTTTTGTCAATTCTTTTTTAATTTAAAAATTCGTAGCTCTATTTTGGTCGTGTTTTCTATTTCTTTTTGTTTTCTGAATCAACCTTTGATATATATATATATCTTTCGGATGTTCTTATTTATCTGTTAAAATGGCAGGATCCAATTGTTGAGTCGATTGATTTGAAGCGCGATATCTGATAAATATTGCATATATTTATTAGTATCTACTTTTAAAGAATCATTTTTAAATAAAATCAGTAAATCGATACTGTTTATCCAGTAAATGAAACATTTGTCGGGTTTTAGATGAATACATTTTTTAGTTACTGATTTGATATGGTAATAATCCACATTTGGTAGAAAATAGTGCTTTAATGTTTTACTTTAACAGGTCTTTGAAAGAAATATGGTCTTTATTTTAAATTGTTTTTTTACATAATGTAACCATAAAAAGGGTGCATTGGGTTTTATCGATAAGGGAATATAACTACACCTTCAATGTTAACAAACTGAAATGTATCCGCCTTTTAAAAGCTGACACAGAGTCTCGTTTTAGATGAGGAATGAATTTCCGAAATGTGCACATCTGGCACATCAAAATTTAACTGGTATTTGTATTATATATTTACTACCCCTGAGCGGGTACCGCTGCTGGTGGAGTAAAACTCCCCGAGGGTATCCATAACTCAGTAGACAGTACTTTGTGCTGTCAGAAAACGTACCATTTAACAAAATTTTCAGTCGTTTAAAATTTGAAATTTATTTAAAACTAAGGTTTGTTCCCTCATGCAAAGCATTCCTTAGCTGGATTTGGATTTATATAATTTTGAAACTTTAGATTCATTATTTTCAACTGTTTGGCATATATTTTTTATGTATCAAACTTTTCGGTCTTAGTGTCACTGATGAGGAATGAATTTCCGAAATGTGCACATCTGGCACATCAAAATTTAACTGGTATTTGTATTATATATTTAGATGAAAAATCAGACCACTCGATCGGAATTCCCCCATGTCGTCCTCAAACTCGTAAACATTTCTCTTTTTCTTGCATATGCGATAGATTTTTCTCACTGAAGTGGTGGTATGATATTTCTCCATATCTTAATCGGAAGAGGACTACTTTTTCAATTAGCAAAGTTCATAATTAAGTGGAGAAAATATATGAAAACGACAAAAACATTTTTAAGACGAATAATACTATATTTTGCTAAAAGATATAGATAGATAGATAGATAGATAGATAGATAGATAGATAGATAGATAGATAGATAGATAGATAGATAGATATCGTTGTTTTTTATTGCGTAGGTTCACATTTCCGCTGTGAGTACAACGTTATTTGTTACTGTTGCATGTCTTGTTTTCATCCGCTAGCAAAATCTTGTAACGATTTTGGTATTTTTTCGTAAATTACATGCAAAAAAATAATCAATTACTGGACTGGGGTAGAGATGGGAAAATTCTAATGAGATGAAAAATCGGACCGCTGGATCGGAATTTGCCCATCTCGTAATAGTTTCTTTTTATCTTTGCTTACCGTTTCTGTAAAAGAATGACAAGTGATTGTTTTCTTTAAAGCGTTTTTCAACTTAAAATAAGTGACACTTGTATAAAGAAGAGAAAAATAATTTTTTTTTTAACTTTTCAATTAAGATTGTTAAAGAAACAAGATGTAAAGTAATTCTTGAGAATGTTTTAGAATCCACATTTCGTCGATGCCAAATGTAGAATAGACTTTATCTAAATAAAACGGACTGCCATTTTTGACGATTGTAAAAAATTGTGTTAGAAAAACTAACAATGGTTAAGAAGTGCATGTAAAATACTTTATATTTTTCCAAGAGCTGAATTTTATGACGATCGGGAATATAATACAAATGAAGAACGTCAAGTTTTCCTGTTTTAGTTTAACTTTTTTAACTTTTCAATTAAGATTGTTAAAGAAACCAGATGTAAAGTAATTCTTGAGAATGTTTTAGAATCCACATTTCGTTGATGCCAAATGTAGAATAGACTTTATCTGAACACCTACTTCAATAACGCTTCACCGGGAATTTGATAACACAGCCACTATGAATCAAATAGATCAACCAATTCTTCAAGTCCCGTTAACACCAAATATGATGTCAATAGGATATACTTGGGTATACGTTAAACGATTATGATATTGCTAGAATAACAACCGCTGTACGCACTGCTTTATACACTGATGTTCTGGGGAATATGAAAAAATGATAATAGATACTCATAACGATATCTTAAACGAATTTAAGCACGAGATTCAAGTCCTCAGACGGGAAGATAAAGGTCTGACAACAGACAATGGAAACCTCCATATTAACCTTGACAACCTTGAACAATACTCTCGACATAATGCCGTAAGGAATTCAAAAATTCCGGAAATTCAAACCCAGAGGACACTGACGACATTGTAAAAAGGTCGTTAACGACATGGGTATAAAGGACGATGGCATTGATCGCTCATCGTACTGGACGTCCCCAACAAGGTTTCCATAGGCAAGTTTGGCTTAAGTCCACGAACTGTCACATCAAGCGTCGTACATGTATCCTTCAGTCCCGTGCCATCTTACAAACTACACCCAACTAAGAGAATATATTTATAAACGAGGATCGTACTAAACGTAGGCAAATGATATTTAAAAGTGCACATAAACTGTCATTAGATAGAAAACTCAACAATGTCCGGACTTGGGAAGGACAAATCTTCGTTACCGACTTAGTTAACATTAAATTTCGGATCGATGTATTGGACAACTTGGATCGCTTCCACTCTGGTGATGGATCCAACTCTTCATCAATCTCATCCAATGCCCTACGCACGGATACAACTGACTCTAATGCCACTGTTCGGAACTAACGCGTTGCTGTCTATTTATGGCTATCCCTGTTGTCTTTTCAGGGGCAAAGTTCTCTAACCGGTGAACGCTTCAGCATTGGCCATATAATGATTAACCTTTTATTTATCCTTGTTGCTTTTCGGTAAATTTGAATCATCTCAACGTTAATAGACTATTGTAAAATATGTCACCATTATAAATATCATTTGTTATAAAAGTTGTCCTCGATCTGAATGCAATGTATATAGCGATTTAAAATGTATGTAAATATTGTGGATTTATATAACAAACTAATGTCGAACAATCGTGATTAAATATAAAGTATAATCACCTGAATAGTGCCATCATTCAACGCTTTGAAATATTAAACAGATCGTAGATGACTTTAATGCATAGAGTATGTATATATTTTTGTTTTCAAAAATTATTAGTTGATCAAATTATATATTTTTGTCTGTTTTATGACACTCATACACGTCTTTGCCTATTTTTTTCTGTTTGTTTAACTAATTCAACTTACACACCACATATTTATCATTACAAAATAAACCACTAATACAGCGTTATATTATATAATAATATTGTACATAATAACAACAACAACAACAAACAATCAACAACAACAACAACAACAACAACAACAATAATAATAATAATTTATATTCTTATTATAAATCAAAAATTCTCTCTTTGGTGTGTTCTTAACTTTTCTTATTTCCTTAGTTATGAAATGTTTAACATTTTATTTTTCATTTTTAGTTTACTTATCATTTTTAATTTTTTCCTTTTTTCTCAGTTCTCCTCAGTTCCTTTTTACAGTGTATCACTTGACCTTTGTGTTTTTATATCAGTGTTTAACATCGAGCATTTTTATTATGTATGTACATGTTTTTTATTACTATGCATCAAGCAACCTTTCCAAAACTGTCCGATATTTCTTAATATACATCTCTGGTATCACATATTATTATATAGTTTATCAATTCCATCCTTATGATTGGCTAAAATGGTTACACGTAAATCCGGTAAATCCGGTGTATATCAAAGTTTAGAATTCAGAACACCACAACAGTAAACAATATGATGGAATTGTTTCATCGTTATTATTATTAAAGCAAAAATAACATTGTCAACCCAAGTTTTAAAGTGGTAAAATTATATAATAAAACAATTTTGGACTTTTTAGTGGTTGTATTTGGTGTGATATTGACCCGAAAAATAAATATTGACCTCGGCTATCGCTAGAACATTAAGAAACCTAGGAAATAACTATCAAAAGAACTATTAGGTATTATAAATATGCTTATTGGGATTAATACAGAAAAGAATTCTTAAGGACTAATTAGCATTTTATAAGTGATGACAATTTAGAAAACAACGCTCTTCAGATTGAAAACATAAAGAAGCTAGTTCGGAACATATACCGCATAAACAATTAAAAATAAGACACAACGACAATCCCTGGATGCACAATTACACAAGAAAATTCATAAGAAAACGCAAACGAATTCATACAAAGGCCAAGAAAACCAATGCAGCTGCTCACTGGGCTGATTTTAGTTATATAGGGAATAGATGTACTCCTGCATGTAGATTACCCAAAGAAAATAATTACAGTAAAATGACTGAAAAATTGAATTCCGGTAAACTAAACGAGAAGAACTGATGGCAAATTGCAAAATTGTTTTTGTGCATGAAAACGTTTTCCTCTATCCCACCCTTGCTTTTTGGAAATAATGTGATAATCAAGGAGCAAGATAAAGCTGATGCACTTAAGAAATTCTTTGTTAAACAAACATATCTCTGTAACGATGATCAACTACCCAATCTCTCCCCATTTCAGAATACACCCTAACAAACTTACAAAGTACTCCTAAGGATATTGAAGATATTATAAATTATTTCAAAGCAACAAAAGCTTCTGGTCCGGACAATATTCATCCTTTCCTTTGCATCCGGACTTCTGATATACTATGTACCCCGCTAAGAAAATATTTTTCACAATTAATACAAAACACCACATTTCCCACTATACAGAAGCAAGCAAATGTTAATCCTATATTTAAGAAGGAAGATCCAAGCAAAGTCAGTAATTTACTTTCTATTTCACTATTAAATATAAGGTCACTGAACGATATGTTATACATGAATAAATAACTACTTATAGGACAACGATATTATTACACCTTATCAATCTGGGTCCTGACCAGGTGATTCATCCGTAAATAAACTTTTAGATATAATTAATGATATCTCTACACCTCCGATAATGACAATGAAATAATGATTATATTTTTGACATAAGTAAAGCTTATCAGCACCCGACCTCACATCCTTGATGGAAGTTCACGTGTATAACATATTTTGCCAGTTTGCAAAGTTTTTACTTTGTTTTTGGGATTGTGATGTGGACACGTACTGGTATGTTTGTTTTATTATTATGATAGAGTTTATTAGAAAAATGAAGTCTATTGGAATAGATGGACCAGTACTTCTATGGTCTAAAAGTTATTTGTCGTTCTTAACAATAATATAGCCTCAACTTGGGAAGTAATACGAGCACGCGTTCCTAAAATTATTTCAATTCTGGGTCCAATTCATTTTATAGTTTATATTAACGACATAGTAAATACCATACGTAGTAAATTTAATCTGTTTGCTAATGATACGTCTATAAATATTAGTTGAAGACCCATTCGATGCTGCTGACATATTAAATAATGATCTTCACCTTACCCATAACTGGGCTCAAAAGTGGCTAGTTACATTTAATACCAATAAAACCAAATAAATTATCATATCACGCAAAAAATACATGCCCTTTTCATCCCCAGCTCTATATGAATCACATTCAAATAACCGAAGTTGAAACGCACAAACACCTTATGGGTAATCATAAAAGTTACTCTTTTAACAAAAGCTGATAACAGACCTACCATATTGAGAAAACTTAAGTATAAAATCAGTTGTCGCTGTCTTGAAAAGATAAATATAAGCCTTATAAGACCCTTATTAGAATATGCTGATATAGTATTGAACAATATGACCAAAAACTTAGTAGAACAACTAAAACAAAATCAAAAATTTATCTAGATATATTTAAGTTCCAGAGTTACATGTTACTTTCACTCTTTCTTTCGATGTCACACTTTGCAGGTGTACTTCCCTTCTGGAGCATCCAATATCACTTCCAACGGTCAAGTTTACATCTTTAATTTCCAGTTTCTCTCTATTTTAGGATTTTGATTTAAAGGTGGATATATATGTTTGTTTTTGAGTTTGATAACAACAAAACAAATTCAGTTCTATAGAGAAATATAGAGCACTTAGTCTAAGATAGTGTACTAGTAATATAGTACATATATAGTATTTTTCTTTCAAAATAATTAATTCGTTAACTATTTTTAATTCATCTTTTTTAAATATACATGTATTTCAATTGATTTTTTCAATGTTTAATTCATTTTAAAAAATCGAATGAAACAAAGTATCTACTCTGCATATTTTATCTGTGTAAAAATAAGCATTCGTGGGCTATACGCATCAGCTAAAAACTCAAATCTGAATTATATCCATTTATATTAATGATTTAATTTAATATCTGGCCAATATTTGTCACTGATGTAATGTTTATCTGTAAAGTGGGAAATAGAGAGATCCATGAATAAATAAAGACAAACGAAATCTACAGATATTGTGAAATTATGTTTTATGCATGATTTGAATGAAATCATTTACATATTCTACTTACTGGTGTCATGTCTGTGGTATATTTTGATAGATTCTATTCCGTATATCCTGCTTAAATCAACTTCCCACCATGATGGTGTTGGATTCCAATTTGTGTGTGAGCAATAACCAATTTTTTGAATGATTACATCATCAACAGCCCTGTTTGCCCCATAGCCACCCAAAATACTGCTTTGTTTTGCTGTCTTATTAGAAGCCAAATTTTCTAGAAAAAAAATTTAAAAAGAAATTTAAAAAGTGTCTTACGAAAAATATGCTTAACGACAACATCATTACAAATAATGGGTACCCTGCACTAAAAACTAATTTTATTAACTGATTGGGAAATACAAAAGTTGATGTTTTTTAATTAAAAAAGTGCTACCAGAGCAAATGGATAAACAATTAAGTATCTCATACTGGACGAGATTGCAACATCAACTTGATTAACAACATTAAAAAAAAAAAAAAAAAAAAAAAAAAAAAAAAAAAAAAAAAAAAAAAAAAAAAAAAAAAAAAGATGAAATTTTCATATCTCTCAAAATCAACTCAGTTGTTACACCAAACAGAGAAATAAATAATCAGCTATATTTATATATCTATATTTGTATATTTATACCTTATGTTGTAAATTCCGCTCAATAAATTCTAAAGACATGCAGAATTTTTATCAAAATTTAAGTCAAAATTAGAGTTTTAAAACAAATAAAGAAAATGGGTAAATTTGTAATTAATAATAATAATAATAAATATAATAATAATAATAATGAAAAATAACTGTGTACAAAAACAAACATTTCACACGCTAATTTCGCAACTATGTAATGTAAATTAAAAAAAAATTTGTTTTGATTTTTACCACAACTCTAGAGAATTCCTAGACTGTTGAAACATTTGTCTCTTCTCCAATTTCAAATTTCATGATATTTGGTTTTAAAATGGGAGATTCTGATTCACCAGCCCTAGTTAAAAGAAGCGCTATTTTTTGTAGACTAAGAACAAATTTATTCTTCAAAGCCAAAGTTCCTTATTTAAGGTAAATGTAGAAAATAATAATAAATACAGTAACATTCTCAATTTGTTAGATTGAATAAATTGAAGGTCTCAATGCCCCCCAATAATTAATACTATTTTAAGCATCGGTTCAAAATACACAATTTAAAATTCAGAATTTAAAAGACAGTAAAAAAACTTCATTAAAAAACAGTGTACTTTAATTTTTTTCTTGAAATTATGGAAAGCCTTTTATTTGATAAAAAAATGACAAAGTGATTGATGTTTTAAACGACAGCGCTTAAGAGTATTATTGGCACATGTCATATCAGATGCAACCGGCTGTTTGTACTTTTAGGTCAACGTCGCCAGACAACACCGGGAGCGACTTCGACCTGATACGAAACCGGTCCGGTCTGCCCAGTGATTGACCCGGATACCCAAGCTGGCCTATATGAGTTGCGAGATCTATAGTTTCTGACGGCAATAGAGTTAACATAAGAAAATGAATGCTATCGAATGTGTTGCCTTTCCATCATATCACTTTGATTATTCACGATTATCCAGGTTTGAGCAGGTCCATTCGAGACTGCAAAACCCTATTCATGAACAATTTAGCGGGCGGTTCCCCAGTTGAAGCATGTTGAGCATTTTGGTATGCTAGCAAAAACTTCAATAATTTGGTTTGTAAAATCCGTTATCTTTCTTATATGCAATGAAGGCTACCTTTCCGGATTGAACGAAGCGTTCCGCTAATCCGTTTGAGCTGAGATGATAGGGTACGGAAGTTGCGTACTTAATACCATTAGACTAAAAAATATGGAATTCTTCAGAAGTAAATTTAGGCGCTTTATCGCTAACTATATGAACCGGAATACCGTTTCTCGGAAACAAAGTAGGCAAAACTTCGACTCTCTGTCCGGAAATTGTTTTCACGCATTTGCACGACCTCTTGACACTTCGAATGTGCATCGACTGCGATCAAAAAAAATTAACACTAAGAAAACTAACACTACTAAAGACTATTTGAACTCTCTCCTATGGCCTGGTCGGTCACTTCCGGGTGAAAAGGAGCAACATGTGGCTATTCTTTATAATCACGACAGCCACGACTTAAATTTGCAAGGTTTTTTAACATTTTTGTCGAAATCAATACTCCATACATAACTTCGGCCTACTGCATTTATATTCGCAACATCTATGTGACCAGTCTGCAGTTTCTGTAACATCAAACTAAAACCTCTCAATTTAGGACAAATAAACGCATGAACCCTCCATACAGACAGCCCAATGTGTTGTAAGCTCGTCCTTACGGTTTAACTCCTGTCTTGCGGTTTCGCGTTCCACCATTTAACGCCAACGATATTGTCGAATCACCACTGGTTTCCTGTCGCAAATAATTGCTATCAATTGGCAAGGATTCCGGTTGAAACAAAACATGTCAGATAATTCCTGTGAGTAGAAAGGCAAACGAGACAAACTTTCGTCGTTGTGCGTATCACGATACATAATGGTAGGAACAAGGCATAGCGTTGCATCCTAGCAGCAGAAGGAACTGAAATGACTTTACGTTGACAGAAATTTAGGTCAAAGGTTTATGGTATGTTATAAGTGAGAAATATCTCCCATACAAGCATATGTAAAATTCTTTCACAATTCATCCAGACCCACGTTTGGTTCTACTTAACAGTTCATGTTGCGGATGCAAATCATCAGTCCGATTCGGTAATAACTTTGCATGATAAATGATGAAATTCATGTACATTGTACGGATAAGGTACATTAAGCTTACATCGATTTAGCTTCGGTTTGTTCAGACTTTCAGCGTAAAGATCGTGTCCACGGAACACAACACGCTGTTTAAAAGTCTCGCATTTATTCAAATTAAAACTGAAGTTATACGCTTGAAGACATATCAAAACTGCATTCAGGTAACGGATTTGTTTTTCCTCAGATGCTCTATATAATCATATGTTAAATCAAACATTTTACTCCGGGTAGCCTCTGTAAAATCATGTCTTTAGTTCGTTGCCAAATGGCTGGCCATTTTTCGCCATCTTGGTCGCCAATATTGTTTACGAATGCATCATTAATACGTTCGACCGATTGGCAAAATAAACAACATGATTCAATGATTCAACGGCTGACTCGAACTGTTTTATTATAACTCAAATATTCATACAAGGACGAGAGTGGAATAATAACCGGAAACATTCAAATCCGGAACACTTCGAACATACACAGGTCATAACAACTAACTTTTTATGATCCTGAACATATCAAATACAATACTGATTGAAGTACAGAAATCAGTGACCAAGTTGTCTATAGATCACCCCTATGGTATACAATGTCACTCACTGTCTAGGTTTAATCTCAACTCAGGCAGATCCTAGTGTGAGGGAGTTTGCCCGTCTTTGCCAAAGGACGGTGTTTTTTTCACGATAACTTCGGATACTTGACATATCGAGAACCTGCTCTTGGTAAATATGAGAATCTTGACTATGACGTAAGACATCTTTACTGAAACGACTTACTTTAGTTGAAACCACAACGAACATAACAATGTTATAACAATGTAATTAAAAACGATGATAATGATGTATGACAAACTTAGTCACAGTAACCAAGTCAAAATAATAGAATCTCAGACACTATTTTTACAGAACAAATCTTAAGCTGACATTCAAAAGCAAGAACAATGACTAATTTGATGTGATTTCTTTTAACCTGTAGAAAACTCATTATCAATGTTAAGCATTAAACATATTTCTTATAGAAATATATTTTAGTTATACACATTTCTTGCTGAAATTCTTTTCTTTGTTTCTTATTTCTTACCATTAGTTTTTTGTTTTTAACAAGTGAGCTCTTTGCACTTTTTCGAGTTGACTGGCTTGAGTTTATATTTATTGTTTTTGGTCTTTTGACAACCAGTATTAAACGTTTTATTGTTATTATTATTATGCTTTTTATCATTTTGATAATTACAAACTATTGCTATTGATCACAGGCATAATGCACATTATATATATATATATATATATATATATAATATATATATATATATATATATAATGAATCCGTTTTTAGTATAAAGTTATAGAGTTATGTTCGTTGATGCACTAAGCATCACTTATCTTAAAACGAAAGATCTTTCTGTTACGATTATTTCCGTGAAAAGTCATTTATAACGCTTTCGTCAACCCTTATAGATCGCTTAACCGAAGGTACTCACTGATTAATATTACCACTACGGTAGTTCAGTAGGTAGAGTGATTGCTTTGTATGTTGGAGGTCGAGGGTTCGAATCCCGGTCGCGTCTGACCAAGACTAGGTAGTGACTATTCTTTCACAAAGCACTCAGCATTAAGAAATGCAGGTCCTTCGGATGAGACCTTAAAATCCGATGCCAAGTGTCAAGGCAATCGTGGCACGTTAAATAAACCTCTCTGCAAACTGCCCTAAGCGCACTGTCAAGATAAAAATTTCTGCATTTCACATATAGTTAGTGAGGTCTCGATAAAAGTGACATATTCTTGACTCAGACGTAAAACCCCATTGATATTTTACCTCAACATTAAGTGAGGAAATCTTAATAGTTTTGATTTTCCCTGATGTATCAGATGATTTTATATCTGATATGTTCGCACTGTGCAAACTAGAAACACGTCAAAAATGCGACAAAATCGATTAGAATTTATATTTTATGAGGTAACGGTTCTTGTGGAACCTGATGCGAATAAGCAATTAAACTATGTCTTATTTTCGGCAAAAAATAACGATCCTACTGAACAATGTTGTTTAAACACACCAAAAAATGAAATTGTATTATAAATGAAATGTAATTATACGACTTTGGCAGAAGAGTCTGTTGTTAACATGTATAATAAGGAAACCGTCAACGCCCAGACTTGTTTAAGTGTATAATAAGATAATTTTTTTAAAAAGCCCATTCCTGTGGCGTTTTTGATTAGAAATAGATTTATTTTACTATTTGATATATCACGTGCCTACTGAAGTAAACTATTTTATAAAAATTCATGTACGTCCATTTGTAAATGGAGTTTAATAATCCACGCCAAAAAGAGTTATAATAAATGATACCGGTTACTTAATGAAATGAATTATGGAATATGAAGTGTAACAGGAAAAAGGAGAAATGAAGCGGCCAAACTGGGACTCGAACCGATACTTTTCCTTATTTGGTGGTACGCTTGATCGGCCTGAACTACCCAACCCTTGAGCCCATTTGAGATTATAATTGACAGCAAAATTGACTATGTTACTGTAACGGTGAATATTTTGCAGCAGTTTTATTTTAGAGGAATTGGTGGAAGAATTCAAGCGCTAAAATACAGTCGCTAAATTTTTTCAACATTAGCGGGCAAATACTAACGGTCCCCCGAAATGGTCTGTGATGGTATTTAACTGCTATTATTGTTGAATGTTATACCTTTCGCCCGTCATAGAATCATCTTAATGGTATAAATATCAAAGAACAAATTTTAAATAATTCCGAAGCTATCGATCTACACCTGCATTAAAATAAAAAACATAAGTTTTATCAATTAATCCAGAGTCCATTTCCATTTCCATTTCAGCTGAAAAAGAACGATATGCACAAAAAATTAAAATGGAATAAATTCCAAATCAAATCCCGTTAAATCCTTAAAAGTGAGTTTATCCACAATAAAACAGTTTGAAAAGCTCTAAAAATGCACAAAATTGTAAAAATAGGTGTTTTTTGGACTCCGAAAAAAACGGGGACTCTGGAGTTTTTCTCTCGACAAACCGCCACAATTTTATAAAAAAATGTCTATATTTACAGCCTAACAAAGAAAAAATATATGGCTTAATTTACTTTTTTAATACTTCCAATCACCTGTACACAGTTGATAACGCATATATAAAAAGTAGTATTCATAGTATCTATATAAACAGGCAGCTTTATTACGATGTGTTATATAGTCGGGTACAGGTGTAAATTTTGGGGTCTCAAAAGGGTAATCACTGCGCTAAACCAGAACTCGAACCCAGGACCTTCAAAATACTAGCAATACGCTGTATCCACTGAACTACCTGGCCAGTTATCGAGCCTATTCAATCACTGCACCCCCGTTTGGTTCAAGTCCAGGTTTCATCCTTAGACCAACTTTATCGAGCCCGGTTGTGTTTCTATTTGACGCAAAAGTGTCATAAATGGGCATATTTTATAGTATCGAATGCTGTATGAAATAAGGTTTTAAAATGAAGTGTAACAGGACAAGAAGAAATGAAGTGACTAAACTTGACTCGAACCCTGAACCTTACCAATACTAGCGGTACGCTCCATCGACTGAGCTACCCGACCACTTATCGAGCCCGGCTCATTTCTGTCCTCCCTTCCTTTTTTTTTTGTTTCAAGTCCAGATTTCACCCTTGACCAACCTCTTGTGTCGGCAACTTCTTAGGGTTTGATGAATCCCAAAGTGTTATAGGAAAGGGAAAATTTGAACCGGTGTTCATTTTCTAACGTTGAACATTAAAACCAAAGGTGTTAAAACTAGACCCTTAACCGTTTTAAATTAACCGCGTCGTGAAATTTCAACAATATAAAAACACATCTTGAATATTGGTATAAGCAACTATGATTTATTCAATTATAAAATAAGTGGAAATTGATTAGTATTGATCCTTTACAGTAACATTCTATAGGATCAACATCTTTAAAATATCTTCAATTCCAAATAGACAGTCTGCACAAAACATAAAACATGTTCAATATGAAGGTCTCAATTTTTTTTGAATAATAAATGAAAGTGACGTATGACTTCCACTGACATATTTCAAAAACAGTATAGCAAAGAACTCCGTGCCTCTTGTTTATTTTGTTAAGTAGAACATAGTTCTTTTAGAGATGATCAGGTCAGGTAAACGGGTCCTTTTGTCAATTTCAGGTTTAAAAATAGTACTCTCCAAAGTAACACGGTTCCCTTGCAGGTTTTATATAAAATTGTGCATATGAACGTATCGACTAGCGTTTCAAAAGTGTTTGAAAACCCTATTCCCTCCTCCGAAAAACAGTTTTTTTCCGTGTGTCTTATTTTTTTTATTTTTGTTCTTATACGGGTTTTTAAGGGGTTATTATTTGTTTGTTTTCGAAAACCCATTCTTTTTTTTTAAAATGTCTGAAACCATCCCCTTGTTCTTTTTTTTAAAAAACGGAAAGCTAACATATAAATATCTAGTGCTCAACATGGATTCTAGATATTTGTCAAACACAATATGGAAAGCAAACAATTACTAGTATATATTGATAATAGCATGAACAATATGTTAGTTTCTGCGTTTGACAACATATCTCCATCTTGGCAGAATATGGATTATATAATTTTAACACGTCAAGACGTTAAATAAATATATAATACTTTTTTGTTTTTGATGCCCTATCCATTACCTGTACAAGATGATTATGAAGGAATGTCGCGCGATCGTTAAGGTTGCATAAAATCAATGAATGACCTTTTTGCTTTATCATTTGATTCTCAATTTGTGTATTCCTGATAACTCAAATTAATCGCCTTTACTACAACATAGATTCACTACCCATAAATGCGTTTCCAATAAAATAATTTACTTTTACTTTATTTTTCTACTGATTTTTTTGTGACCCTATTTACTGGTGCAGTGAAACTAAGTACATGTGTTATGTGTACTGGCGGATTAAGGTAATGAATCCACAAAAATCTGCAAACTTTGGCCTGGCATTGAAAATGGCAATTCAATTTAAGTAAAGTTCAGTCTTCTCTATTTGAGCTTAAAGTGCCATCTATTCACCTGTGTGCAAAAGTTATACTTGACTCAAAAGTAAGGATATTGCGTTACTGGATTATATAGACGTGTAGCTTTATGATGTGTCCCGTTGACACGATGTTCAACTTTAGTAAGATTTATTCTCCGTAATTTTATTTTAATTTGATTAAGAAATGTTTACACAGCTAACATGATTCCAATTTTGACTGAAAGACGCTGTTAAACCACTGTATCTCACTTTGTCTACCCATCCAGATTGCGTCATCCACATATGTTGCAAAATGTTTTCGTAACCTTGTGATTCGTTTTCCTCATTCTGTTTTCATGTAATGTTCAACTTCTATATCTGTCACTCTTGTCCGAGATTAACTTGTCAAGTCAAGTCAAATGTCTCGTTTGTCCGATCATGGACTCTGGGTCAGAGACCCAAATGCAGTCAACTCTCGACCGAGGAATTTCAACTATTTACAAAAAGTTTATGGAACAATCGTATTGGTCACGCTATAGGATCATATACCCGACTGACCGTTATTTTATTGACCGTTTTGTCTTAAGTGTTTCATTTTCAGTAATGCGTTTGAATAATTATGAAATAATGGATTCAAAAGTAATAGTTGGCAATTCATCATGCGATACTTATTTATGCATCACTTTATAAATAGTCAAAAGTAGCACACAACAAAACTAATTTGCAGATTTTGTTTATAATATTGGCATTTTTCTTCGTTCTTATTTTTTGAGAAGACTCGCGAAATGGACAACATTGGTGGATGTAGAGTGGGCTTATATATACGCTATATTTCCGGTATATGACGACGATCATACATTTTTGTATATATATTTATTCATGATTCAGGTACTCTGAATAAATTATTTTCTCTCTTTATTGTACATCGGCGTTACTCCAAAAAGTAACCAACCTTTACACAGTATACTTATCAACCTCAGATTAAAGTACACCACGACGGCAAGTTTTTATGGACAGATACAATTTCGAATTGGATCCTGCAATACCACTTAAGGTTTTGCCGGACTGGTAAAAATGTCTTGGATTATGTCACTAAAATTGATTATTTAAAGATTTGGCATCTTAATTGATAAATATCAAACTAAGGAGACAAACACAGAAAATTGGGCACTTTAAAATATTAAGTGACTGCTAATTATGTCATAAATTTGACATTTCTACGTGTTATGTTTGAATTAATCCAGTGTCAAATATTAAAATGTTTGCTCAATGCAATAATCATATAAAAATCCGTAAAATGTATAATGTTCTTGTAAACAGAATTTACTTACCTAATTGATTCTGGACATTATGAAATAATGCTGTAAAAACAGAAAAATATATATAATATGTTAATTGAAACATGTCTACATGTTCAATTTCCTCTACTGTGCACTACGTTAACCCGGAAGAACAAATCTAGTTAATTCATCCGAGTACCCAAGCAGAACTAAATACACTAAATATTTAAAAGAATGTACATTTTGAACCCAAATAAACACATACACGGGTCTATAAGGTTCATAAATAAAAAGTTAAAAAAGGCATTCGAACGTAACAACGAGATAATTTGAAGAAAGAAACTATAACAAAATTCATATTTATTGAGTAAGAATTTGTATTAACCCATATTGAAACACCTTATAGGTTGTTTCGCAATAGAAAGAGAAGATCACACACACACACACACACACACACACACACACACACACACACACACACACACGGTGTTGTTTTAATTTGAACCATACAAACATGTTGTATCCGTCCCATAATAATAATTTAATTTTTGAACAGCAAGAATGGAAGGTTGTAGGCTTGAACTCCAGCTAGTTCATACATATAATTAAATAAAATAAGATATTGTTTACGTTTCGCCTTGTCCTTTGCAATGATAAACTTGTCCGTCAATATAATGTTATCGAGAGAAATGTATGATCGTCTGTGAAGTAC